>JAVDPJ010369465.1:0-10800 GCA_034780015.1 Urosalpinx cinerea
TGTGTGTGTGTGTGTGTGTGTGTGTGTGTGTGTATGTGTGTGTGTGTGTGTGTGTGTGTGTGTGTGTGTGTGTGTGAGTGAGTAAGTGATTAGGGAAAAAGTGTGTGTGAGTGTGTGAGCGTGTGTGAGAGCGAGAGAGAGAGAGAGTTTTTTGTAATTGAAAAAGAAAATAACTGAACCTGATTGTTCAGAACAGTATTTTTCAGAACAGTATTTTTGTACTCAGGTCATAATTACAAATTAGTGTTACTAATTATATACCAGCAGCGTTGGTAGGCTGTGTAGGTTTCACATGCATGGAGCAGCATGGGTTGGAGAACACCTGTACACCTGTACGCCTGCACACCTTCAGTTTTGTTAAAGAGCCTTTATACTGAGGACTGCCTTCCCCTGACGTGCGGGCAGGTTAACAGGCCTGCCAGGATTTGTGGCTTGTTTAGACCCTTTATTTATGGGAGAAGAGGCCTAGCGTTTGCTGTGCCTACCGGTACAACTATCTTCAAGTTGCTTCTCTGACTGGTCAGATGTCTGTTCTCTGTATTCAGACTCAATTGAAAATATCTGAGGAAGACCTTCCAAAAATCACGCATGAAAATACAAAGCCAAAGGACGACTAGAAGTGAGGTCGACCTGCTACGATTAGTGTGTTGTATGTGTCAAATTATGGCTCTTGGTACCGAAAGGAACTGGGATAAGCGCTCAGTTGCTCTGTTCAGTCTTGGGCCAGTCTGTCACCTTTGCTGTGGTGGTTCGTGGAATACTCCAAACAGGCATGAGGCACTTTGTCCTGTTGCAGTAAGCATTCAATCTGATAGTGTTGCGTTGTGTCCAGTATTGGTATGGTGTAGTGGGGTATGGTGGGGGTATGGTTTGGTGTGGTGTGGTGTGGTGTGCTATGGTGTGTGGCATGGTATGGTATGGTATGGTTGTATGGAATGGAATGGTATGGTATGGTATGGTATGGTATCACCGTATGGTATGGTATATACTTTATTGTCATTGCAGACCCTCTCAGCATGAGAGGAGAGTGCTTCGCCACAGTGCAGAGCGACCCTTTTTTTCTTCTTTGTGTCTGCTTTGTGTATTTGTTTGCCTGTCTGGGTGGGTTTTCTACAGATTTTTACCAGGGACAACTTTCTTGTTGCCGTGGGTTCTTTCACGTGCACTGAAGTTGCACATAGGATCTGGGTTTATCATCAACTGAAAGACTAGTAGTACCCAGCCACACCATTTTTGGTCTAGTGGATGGAGATAAAAGTCTAGGCTTCAACCGGGGATTGAACCTTTTACCTTTCAATCTCGAGCTGGGCACACTACCACTGGACCACCAGGCCATTTCCGTTCTATCGTGTTTGCTTTGATGGCTCATGGGGTGGATTTTGTTTGCCCAGTGTATTTTGTTGTGCACAGTAAGTTGTATTGCCATTCTTTGCTGTGTTGGTTTACGGAAGAGGGGCTTCTTTTTCAGGCTCAATAGTCACGGTGTGGAGAAAGATGCCATACAGAGAATGTTAGAGAGATTCGAGCCCATGAACAGAGCAGACTTCATGCAAAGGATGCATAACAAGATGCAATTGTGAGTGTTGTGTTTTCTTTATGAATGTTCCTTGCAGTTCAGTCACCTTTCCCTTTTTCTTGAGGTTTTTTTAAAAAAATGTTTTTTTTAGTATTATGTAATTTTGTTTATTGAGGGGAAAAAACCCTGTGTTCATTTTCATTTCTATTCTTTTCTTTTTTTTGAGGTGGGGGGGGCAGATTTGTTCTCATTTTATTCTGTTTCCATAGAAACAGCTTATGTCATGGGAGAGGACATTGTGTGTGTGTGTAACGTCAGGAGTGAAATTGCCTGCTGAAATTAAGTAATCTAGGCTGTCAAAGTCTGTGAAGGGGCATTTTTAGGGCTGACAACTGTTCTGATTTCATCTTATTTGTTATTCCTCATCATGATTTATTGTGACATTATGTATTGAATGAATTGTTCCGACATTACAGTTTAGATATAGTTAAGATATTATTTTGACAAGACTATAAGCCGTGACTTTTTTACTTGAAACTGACCTCTGAAGCTCATCCAACTCTGCGGCTTATGCACTGCCGAAAGTGAAACCAACACACCTTCAATTTTTTACCGTAGCCCTTCAGACAAACTTGGCTGTTTTTTTTTAATTTTTTTTTTTTTTAGTATTTTTTAACCTGTTTGAACTCGGTTATTGAAGGTATGGCTAATCATGTGGGTGTTTACACCGAATCCTCATTGACCAATCAGCTAATCTGTTTCGCCTGGGGTTTTTCAGTGTTCTTTGTCTGAGCAAGGAAAAGTAGTGACCTGATTCTCCCCCCCAGGTTATCTAAGTGTCACTATGTTGATAGATCTCAGAATTTAACTTTTAAAATGTTTTGTGTATTCTGTTGTGACACAGGGCCTTGAGTTTTCCTAACTTATTTAAAATATTTTTTGGATTGAAAGTTTTCTGTTGATTGTGGATTATTCATAATAAAGACTCATGACACAGAATCAAAGGGTTGCCTCCCTTATTGTAGAATAGCTTTAAAAACAGTGCCAAGGTTTAACGAGACAGTACAAGGCTGATGAAGAGTGACGAACAGTCAAAATATTCAAGTATTAGGTAGGCGGTCCTTTGATTCTGTATCATGAGTCTTTGCATATGGCCAAGTGGATAAGGTGACAGACTTCTAATCCTTATGGTCCTGAAGTCATGGGGCCGAATCCTGGCAGCATGTGGTGAAATAAGTGTGGGGATTTTTACAGTCTCCCAGGTCAATTTATGTGCAGATTTGCTAGTGGCTTATTTCCCTTCATGTGTACACACATGCAGAAGATCAAGAACGCACGTTAAAGATCCCGTAATCCATGTCAGTGTTCGGTGGGTTGCGGAAACAGAAAATACCCAGCATTCACCCGAGGCTTGACGCAGCGCATTGGGTTATAGAGTAGGTTAAGCATCTGCTTAGCAGGTGTGGTGTAGCGTATATGGAATATTCCGAACGCTGTGACACCTCTTTGGGAAATTCTGAAAATTAGAAAAATCTAATCTTTATTACTGTTTAAAATGATCCTAAATAGTATCCAAATTGTTCCAGAAGAAAAGAGATCAGAAGGGTTGACATCTTTGCATCCTCAGGCTTTTTAACACTCACCAGTTTGGCCATTTTTGGTGCTGATTTTCAAATGAAACTGCATACAGTTTACTGATCATGAAGTAGCTTTTACATAAAAAAAAGCAAAAAGAAGAAAAAAAAGGCAATGTTATACCATATAATAAAACGTAAGTAAAGGTTTTTTGATTTTGTAAAGAAAACTACCGAAACTGACCACAAAAATATAACAATGGGAAAAAGACAACAACAAAATAACAAACACCAAGTACATGTATGGAATTCAGGAAAAATACTTGGTGCATAGCACTGAATGTAGACATTGAAAACTCAAAGGAACAAACTTTGGAAAGTCAAAAGACGGTATAATATGAATTCTAAGACAAAATAGTTGTACGTAACAATTTTAGCCAGCCTTAGAGTATCCTTGTACATGATATTCTGAAATCAGTAAATTACAAAAAAGACTAAAAACAAAAAAAAACAACAGAAAAACATTGAAACCAAAAAACCCCCCAAATCAAAACAAAACAGAAACATATACACACACAAACAACCCAAAGAAAAGAAAACTTCTGAAAGGTAATTATTATGGTTGACAGCATAAATTTGTGGAACTAACTTTTGAGGGGCCCAAAAGTTAGGGTCAGTCTGTCTTATTAACTCTTATCACTTGCGTGTTTGAGGGGGGATGAAAAGTTAGTGTTAGCCTGTCTGTTTGCCTGCCTCCCCCCAAACCCCCCACAAAAACCAACAAAAAACCCCTTTTGAAACTTCTCAAAGTACAGCTGCCTTACAGGCAAAAGTCTGCCCCTAAAGTGAGGTAGTGAAGTTTGTTGCGAATTTACGTCTTTAAATTGGGGGTGCTCTCCAAGGCTGTGTACAAAGAAGTTTATTGTGTTTTGTTTTGTCGTACATTATGCACTCTAACCTGAATAATTTTGGGTCTAAGTTTGGGTGTGGTTATGTCTTCCTGAACTTAATTTCTAAAAGGGTTTGAGGAGTTAGGTAAACCTACCTCTCTGACCCACCTCACAGGGATGTGGTGTGTTGAAGTCAATGCAGTCTGTTGAATTCTGTTTGCAGGTACAGCTGCAAGTCACAGGAGGGACCTGCGGAAAGCGCCAACCCTGCCCCTCTTGCCAGACCAGAGAGGCTGACTGCCTCTGACCATGGACCGTGGAGGACGCCTGATCAGAACAAGCAGCCTGCCGGGTCGAAATCCAAAGATTCAAGAAAGGAGAAGCAGTCTGCCAAATCACAGTCGCCCAATTTCCTCAGCATCAGAGATAGCTGCCTGGAACTGTTGAGGTCAGGACACACCGACGCAGAGATCGATGGGATGCTCTATTTGTCCCAGCTAGAGGAAAAAGAACAACTTGCGATAAAGGAGTACTTGGAACAGTTTAAAAATAATAACAACAAGGCAGTGGAAGAATGTGAACAGTCAGAAATCTATGTAGATGAGGAAGAATTCTTAGATGATGATAGAGGTCTGGCTGCCACACTGGAGAGAAGTGAAGAAGATCGGGCACTGGTTTCAGAACACCAGGATCAAAACGTGGCTGCAGGCAACAGACACCAACCAAGAGGTGGCTCAGGGGTTCCTCAGTCTTGGGGGGCTCCTCAGCCTCAACGAGCTGAAAAACACAACACCCCTTCAGTGCCTGCGCCACAGCCAGAGAAGATGAGTCGGGCTAGTCCTGCCGCAGTCACCTCTGGCTTAACGTCAGCCCAAAACACGGATTGGAACAATCCTCTACAGCAGAGAGGGCAGGATAGAAGAACACCTAAACCCTCCAGAGGAAAGGAATCTGAAGAAAGAAGCAAGCCACGGTTTTGGGGGAACACTAGTTGGAAGTTGACTGACCAGAAGTTGACATCAGGCAGGGGACAGCCTGAGCTCCTGGACCGAAGAGAATCCTCCAGCAGGGCTGAGCTTTCGGGCAGCAGGAAAGCTCCGACTAAAGGACCAGACAGCTGGGAAGCCCCTCCAACAGCGGAACCATCACACAAGCCGACAGTGATGAGCACAGACACGGTCGACAGTGCAGGTGAAGCGGAAGATGCGGGCACACAAAGGGATGAAATAGGTAAGAATGAATCCAGTAATGCACCATCTCTAGTCCTCGGACCTCACCAGCCTGAGAGAGGGGGTGTGGGTCTGGGCTTACCAGGCCTCTGCAGTGAACGCGCCCTGGGCTCTTCTGAACCTAGACAGGCAGAAAGGTACAGTGTGACGGATTCTAATGTGATGCCAAATTCAGATGGTGATGAAGAAGAGTCCAGGCTGGAAGAAAGCACAGAACCTGTAGGAGAAGGTGGCCCATCTGAATCCCTGGCTGATTCGTTGCCGTCAGTATCTAGTAACCGTAGTCTGGAGGACGAACTGTCTAGCAGTGTTACCTCGAGGAATTTGTCCAGTTTTGATGAAAGCGGTTCTGCAAGTTCTCAGCAGGATCAAACCGGGGACCCACGTCCATTGTTTGCCGTATCCAGTACAGACAAGAGCCGGTCACCCAGCCCTGGGGAGTGTGGTCACACTGGAGACGAAAAGAACACACAGGCATCAGGGTCTCCACGCAAAACACGCAAAAAGAAACATAAGTCGCAGCCTTCACCCTATTTGGAAGATGAAGTGAAAGTGCGGTTCATTTCAGACAGTTGGAAAAACTTTGAACCAGAAAAGCAGATTTCAGAAACAGAAGACAAAGTGCAGAATTCAGATGATAGCTTAAA
This sequence comes from Urosalpinx cinerea, assembly GCA_034780015.1. Taxonomy (NCBI): domain Eukaryota; kingdom Metazoa; phylum Mollusca; class Gastropoda; order Neogastropoda; family Muricidae; genus Urosalpinx; species Urosalpinx cinerea. The sequence continues at coordinate 5,857 of JAVDPJ010369465.1, forward strand.
AGGTGCTGAGCATTCAGACATTGAGCAATGTCAGGAGAATTATCGTCATGCAGATACACAAACTGAGGGGAAGGATTTTGGCACAGCAGTGAAAGGAACAGTAGATTTAGAAGAAGGGTATTACGTGATAAAAGCCAATAATTATTTTAGGTGTTCTGAAAACGTAGATATATTTACACGCCGTAAGGTAAAGAACGTGTGCGACAAGAGTTCAATGGTGGATATATCTGAAGAACCCTCTGTGGAGGAGATGCACAAGCTGTTTCCTGAGGTAGCAGAAGCCCACCTTAACGAGGTGTTAGAGGTGTGTCACGGTGAAGTGGACATGGCCGTGGACTTGCTGTTTGAATGGGGACTCACTGTGCCCCTCACCCCCGATGACAAACTCAGCTTGTACAATGAGACCTCTCCCCACACGTCGGAGATGACGGCTGACACTGACGCAAAGCCAAAAGTTCGATTGTTGGACTTGTGTGTGAAGAAGTTAAACCAGGCTGGCATAGACAATCACCTCATTCAGCAGAAGGTGATTGACAGCAGTCAGCAGCGCCTGAATAGACTAGAGAGCTCTGAATACCAGCGACTTCGCAGCTTGAACTGGGAGAGCAGCCAGGGCACACCAGTGGGTGTGCATCTTCCCCCAGACTTGTCTCTCTCTGCCTTCACATCAGGCGAAGTGTGGGCCTCAGACAGTTCACCAGAACCATCAGAAGCTGGCAAATTTCAGTCAGCGTTAGGGGAGGATAGATGTGAGACGGAAGGCTTGGACAGTAGTCAGCTAGGTGACAGTGGTGGCTCTCAGAGAGTGTTTGGTGCCCAGGCTGCGGCCAGAAAGAGGGAGGGGGAAAGTGCTCATCTTGCTGAAGGGGACCTGACCGTGTCACTGCCAGCCTGCCTGGTCAGCAACTTGGAGCAGCTCTTTGGATGCCTGCCCATTGCTGACAGAGGTGAGGGTTTGGATTTCCTGATGATGCTGTGATAATGGTAGTTTGTTCCCCAAAGACTGAAATTTTAAGGGTCATTTGACAACAAGACAAAAATTCCTAACAAAACGTGGCAAGTGCCCCATGCAAACACACGCTTTGATCACATATCAGGTGGTGCAGAAAACTTTGCAAAGCAAAGTTTGTAAATCCTCAAGCTATCATAAAACAGAAAGAAAAAGTGCTCTGATTATGCTTCGTATTTTACAAGCAGAGTTCTTTCAGACAAAAGCATCACAATGAGATTTACGATGCACAAGGTGAACAATGTGGTCATCAGAACATGAAGTTTGCACTTCAATTACACATATATGTGGTTGATGGGGAATACTGATGGTGATGGTGATGGTTGTTTTGTCAGGCTGGCTCAATCTGGTGGGCAGTGCAGATTCATCTGGGCACCTACTGAACTGCGACTTATAATAATAATAATAATAATAATAATGGGGATTTCTACAGCGCTCAACCTTTTGAACCTGTGTCAGGAGCCCAGAGCGCTAACAATTCAAAAGGAGAACTATATTATGACATGCTACACACACACACACACAAACACACACACACTAAACATCAGAGAATGTACATTTGTACAGGTGTGTTTTAAAATTTGTTTTGAAGTGGATTTTTGTTTGGGAGTGACGTAACATGTGCGGAAAATTATTCCAAGTGACAGGTCCAAGATAAGAAAAAGAACGCTGTCCTAGTGACTTCTTTTTAGGGCGCGGGATACAAAGAATGCGTGAGTCGGTGGATGATCGCAAAGAACGGGAAGGAGTGTATGGCTGAACAAGGTCAGTCTAATATTTTGGGAGGTACCAGAGAAAACAGTAAAACACATACACAGAATCTTATAGTCGATTCTGCATGAGATTGGAAGCCAGTGGAGTTTAGCCAAAAGTGGTTTTACATGAGGTTTTTTTGGGATGCCTTGAAGACAAGTCGAGCTGCTGAACTTTTTGAAGTTTATCAATGATGTGTTGTTGTGAGGATCCTGCCAGAAGAGAATTATAATAATCTAGTCGGGAGAGAATCAAAGAAGTGACAAGAGTTTTGGTTGCTTCAACAGTCAACATATTTGTTCATGACTTTGTCTTGGAAAGGACAATGTATCTAAAAATCGATTTACCCAGGTGATAAAAAATATTCAACCAAAATTAACTGGTATCACCTGTTGTGCTGGTCTTTGTCGTGCTCTTGAGTTTTCCTTCACGCTTTGACTTGATTTATTTAGAAACAACCTTTTGTTCATCTGCATGTAACGCTCTGCTTTGTTAAAATAATGTTTGATATTTATGCTGATTTTGTGTTGACCAGATACAAAAAGGTTAAGTGATTAGTTGTATTTAATATTTGTTATTATTATTGTGGGTTTTTTTTTGGGGGGGTTGGTCTGTGTGTGTGTGTGTGTGTGTGTGTCTGTGTATGTGTGTGTGTTTGTGTGTGTTTGTGTGTGTGTGTGTGTGTTTGTGTATGTGTGTGTGTGTGTCTGTATGTGTGTCTCTCTATGTGTGTGTGTGTGTGTGTGTGTTTGTTTCAAGTCAACAAAATGAGATACATTTTGAACACTTTCTCAAAAGCAACATTATCAAAAAAATCCACCGAAGGAAGGAAGAAAGAAAAGAAGACACCATCAACAGTCCGTGGTCTTGGATTTCCCAGCATCGCAGTCCACGTGGAAATCAGTCAAGCACTCGAGGGCAGGCACTGTGTTCACGTCACCCCGTGACCCGGAACCGGAATCCGATCGCACGAGACCTTCACCCTCGCACTCTATCGTCAGGGACCTGACGCTCCCCCCCTCCTCCCCCTCCCTCTTGCGCAGGCGGAGAGAGGGCGAGGGGAGCATGGGCGGCGACCCGTTGCAACTGTCGGCGGAACTTTTCCCGACACACGCTGCTGACGTGTCGGAAGGCGGAGGAGGAGGAGAGGAGGAGGAGGAGGGTTGTGCGGCGTGTGTGTCTAGGAAGGGGTGGTTGTACTCCGATTCTATACTCTTCTGTTCGCTCAGCGTGCTCAGTACCGAGTTGCTCAGATACGACGTGGAGGCTACGGCACCCACACCGGCCGACAACCCCCCTACATCGTCACAAGGCTGGCGGGGGAGGGAGGAGGTGGTGGGGGGCGACGATAGTAAGGTCAGATCGACCCTGGATGGCGGTGGCGGGGTTTTTCTGCTGTGGATGAAATCGTCCAGGTTGGTCTCCAGTCGCCCGTAATCCATGACGTCCATGAAACTGGTGGCGGAGGAGCCGCCGGTGGGAGGGGCGGACTGCGGGCAGGTCGGCCTGAAGACGTCAGCAGCAGCGGAAGAAGAAGAATAAAAACCAGGCTGGTCCTGAGAAAAGCCCACCACACCGTCACTAGCTAGTGGGTGGGAGAGGAGAGGAGGGGGAGGAGGGTGGTTGAGGTTGACCAGGCCCGCGCTGCTGTGAGGTCGTTTGGGAGGTTCGTGCAGGGACAGACACCGGTACGTCACCCGCTTTTTGATCCGCTGACTCAGGTCCGACAGGTTGCGGTGCATGGGTTTGTTGGGGTTCAAACCCCCGCCGGTCGGGGTGGGCGGCTCGCTGAACTGCTTGTCCACCAGGATGGGGCGAGGCTTGACGGGGCCCGGGGGAGGGGCGGAGGTCTGGTTGAGGCCCCCGGTGTGCTGGAGCTGGATGTGGTTGAGGAGGATCTTGCGGTCCTCCTTGTACAGATCGATCAGCAGGTCCAGCTTGGATTCGATGTCCTCCACCTGCAGAGCATGCGGGTCAGTTTCAGGGTAGGCTAGTTAATGAGCAGAATTCTTAAGTCACGAGCGATTGAGGTCGTCGTTATCGTCATCATCATTATTACTATCATCATCGTCGTCTTTATCATCGTCATCGTTGGTTTTAACATCGTCGTCGTCACGTCACGTCGTCGTCGTCGTTATCATCATCGTCGTCTTCATGATCGGAATCCATCTATAAAAGGGTCTTAATGTGGGAAATACACTTTTAGTATTAAATGATCATCATCATCATTATCATTGTCGTCGTCATCGACGTCATCGTCATCATCAACATTACCATTATCGTCATCATCACCATCTTCCCACCAGAAGGTGGATAATACAAGGATCTTAAAAACGGCAATACAAATGTCTAGAAATAAACGATTGTGATCAACGCTATCATCGTCATCATCATCATCATCTCATCATTATCGACCAGAAGTACACATAACTATTTTAGGATCGGCAATACAAATGTACAAAATTACTTACGTACTACATGCACGATACTTTTCAGCTGAGGTAATTTCCCCCATCGTCTGCGGACGTAAAACCCCTAACTAACCAACCATACAAATGCCCAGATTTAAATGACTGAAACCATCAGCATCAGCATCAGCATCATCATCATCATCATCATGATTTATACGAGTGAACTGGAAAGAAAACACTGTCTGGTTTACTGTACACATTATCCCACACTATTCCACCCCTAACTCTTCAAACAATACCTTGCTGAGAACACAAAGCAAACCCATACGGACGTGAGGGATTACAACAGTACAACCAAACTCCAGGGAGAGCTGGATAGCAGACGGTCTTCAGAGAAGCCCCTTGTAGCAAGTCCTGATCTAAAAGTACTGATGGGAACAAGTTCAGACGTAAGACAGCATAGTTAATATTGGCAGCATTTTCAAACCTGCAAATATCTGCAGAGAGCTTATTTGTTTAAAAAAAAAAAAAAAAAGACAACAACTGACAGACCAAGGAACATGGTTTTCCGTGCCTTTTACGCCGTTTCACACTCGGACGGATTCCCAATGATCATTCATTCATTCATTCATTCATTCATTCATTCATTCATTCATGGGGTTTATCTGGGAATGATAAGATTTCAGATTTTCATATTTCAGATTTTCCCAAGGAGGTATCACAGCGTTCGGAATATTCCATATACGCTCAACCACACCTGCTAAGCAGATG
>JAVDPJ010370573.1:0-10794 GCA_034780015.1 Urosalpinx cinerea
GCGTGGTGGTTGTTTGGTATTGGCCGGCCGTTTGTTTTTTTTTTTTTTTTTTTTTTTTGGGTAATTTTTATTTAGACCTTCTCGGTCTTTGAGAAGGGAGGTAACACTGCTTCACGGTGCCGTATGAATGTGGTGGGCATGACAACACTTTGCACAATCAAAAATCTCCCCTAGTGTTTTGGATGATGTAGTGTGTGCACTTGGACCTGTATATATTTATATAGTGCGAGTGAGAGACAACACTAGCTTTATTCAGGCGGACTCAGCATTGGTTCTTTATGATAAACACGTATAGTATTATATGATATTGTGTCCTGTCAGTGTGTGTGTGTGCATTGAAAAGGTGTTGGGGATTTGGTGTATGGGTGATGGTTGACTGTAGTTGTGTAGACAGAGTGTAATGGCTTTGATGTTGTGTCTTGCTACTACCACCCACTGTAGCGGTATTTTTGTTCCTCCTAGATATGGCAGCAGTTGGATGTGTTCTGATCTTCTTCACCTACCTGTATCGTCTCACCCGTCCTGTGCCGCAATGACCTGCTTTTATCTCACCGGAATGGAGTGCACGTCTGCATGCCTGTATCCACATAAATTGCCATACGATTTTGTGATTGGGTGTCTTGTAGTGATGGACTGTCTTGATATCTACACGGTCGAATTAGCGACTGATTTCTTCTTACATGGTTGAGTAGCGACTGGGTTTCTTTGATTCTAGACTGCCTTACTTCCCTACAGCATATGGGTTCTGGTCTGGCCACCCACACTTTCACTGACTTTTGGCCTAGGAGGGCCGCCGCCGATATCTTTGTGTTGCTTCTCACGTCTTTCAGTTTTACATGTGATAGTGCAGGGTGCCTCCAGATTTGCCATCTTATTTAGGGGAAGGGGAAGGACACTGCTTTTTTTTTTCTTGTGGGACATTGCCTGATGTTTTGTGATTTTTTTTTTTTTTTAACACAGTCCATTACCTGGAATATTTGTGCTGTTCGTCATGCAGATCTCTTGATTTTTTGTGTAGAAGTGATAGTTGGTGTCTGTGCTCATCCTTCGTGATCTGTCTCTGTGTGCTGAACAAACGTGTGTAGGGTGGGAGGGGTACCATGAACAACTCCTCAAGAAACGCAAAATACTGTGCAGGTTTCAGACCCCACCCTGCTACATTCTGTTTGAAATAGATAATAATAGTGATAATGATAATAATAGTAATTTTTAAAATGTACACACAGTAAAACTTAAGCTTTTTTGTGAACCAAGAGCGTATCTGGTTTTTTTTTAACTAGAGCCAAGAACTATTTTGATGATAAATGCAGAAAAAGGTGTCATTATTTGGTAGAAAAAGAAATCTTTATTGTTATTGAAAAAAAAAAATCTTGCAGATATCAAGGGTATTTACTTTTTTTTTGAGCATAAAGTGATCTGATACATTTGACACCTGCACACACATTTTTTTTTTTAACTTTGTTAGAATGAAGAAATGATCCATTTTTTTCTCTCTATATTATTGTGATGTATGGTTTTAATCAGATGAAAGAGTTGAAATGGTAGTGGTCGGTGGCAAGGTTTTGTTTGGTGATTAACTTCTGAATTAAAAAAAGAAAAAATGCGGTGATAGCCTTGATGTGGTCTTGGCAATCGGTTGAGCTAAAAACCCAAAGCAATCAAACAAATAATAAATATTTGATAAAGAGTTGTGCTTCTTTATGTTCTGTCTGTGATGCATGCTTAGATCTGATTCTCCATAGCCATTGAGTCAAAATTTGTTGAAAAGATTTTCTCTTCTTCCCCACCTCCAGCTCTGACTGAGAGAGCAGCCCAAATTTCACGCAAAATCTTCTGTGACAATAAAGTATAAAGTATCATACCATTTATTATACTGTATTGCTGTCATTGATGTTTTATATCACTGTGTTTGTTCTGTTTTGTCTGGTGATTTTTGCTGTTGCTGTTCGTTCCTGTCTGCCTGGAGTTTTTCTCTTTTTTTTCTGGAGTTTTTAAGTTGGTGTAAAAGGAAAGGTGGCGCTTTTGTATATGTGTGTGGCTAACCATTGACCTCATTTTACGTCAACTGCTTGATTGGTTGCCAAAATTGTATCTGGAATATTTTACCCCATGTTACAAGCACATATGTGAGCATCTTGTTTTTCGTTTGTTTGGGGTTTTTTCAGTTGCTGTAGTAGTTGTTGCCTAAATATCAAAACTGATCAAAGCGTTTTTTACTTTGACACGGCACGTTTTTTTTTTCGTTTTGGTTTTGTCACTGAGAATTAATTTTGTTCACGATTGCTTACGATAATCAGGACACGGTAGTCAAGCCTTAAAATCATGCTTTGTGTGCACTTACCCTGTCTTCCCAGTTTTGCCAGTGCTGTTAACCCTCTTGGGGAGATGTGTGCAAGCTTGCTGTCCTAACCTTTGTTTCAGGAAAACAACTCCAGTGTTGTAGCCAAGGAGCCGGGCTGCTGATTCCTACAACTGTTTCTGTGCTGCCATTGTGTACCCTGAGTGTTTCAAAACATGTATTTCTTTACGACGCTGTGTATGCTGCTAACCCGAGCGTAGTGTGTGTGTTCAGAGTATTCAGCATTATGCAGTAGCTATGTACTAGTCAAAGACGGTGTCAAGTATTGACGTGTTAAAGGTGGGGGTGGTAGTGGGCTGGCTCACCTTCACAACCTCACCCGTGTCTCAACAACAGACAGTATGTGCGTAGTTTACTGACTGCGCATCATGTGTCGTGTGTAGTTTACTGACTGCGCATCATGTGTCGTGTGTAGTTTACTGACCGCACATTGTGTAGTCTGCGCCTTTTTTTGTTCTTGTCGTCTCAACATTGTGAGAGGGGTGGGTGGATGTAGCATGGATTTGTTTTGTATTAGTAGTGTGCAATATAGCTTTTATACATTTACTTTGTTATTGTATACATAAATATATATATATAATGAGTGGTGGTTCTTAACATTGTTGATTTTTATTATTTTTTATTTTCCTTTGTGGAATTGTTTCTGCGTGCACTGCTTTATCCAGGAAAGTCATGTACCAGTTTGTTTTGTTCTTGTTTCTTTCCTCCTTTTCCTTTTTTCTTGTTGCTTATTTTTATTGTTTCTTCAGTTTGTTTCCGCACGTCTTTACTCCACTGTCTTTACACTTGTCTCTTGTGACTTTTTATAATGTGTCATACGAAAAGTTTTTTTGTTTTTTTAAAGTCTGCTGCATTGTCAAGTCTGAGTCATGTCTTGGTTGTATCACTGTCGTCAGACCACCCGACTGATGGTGTCACTTTTTTTCTCTAGCCGCCAAGCCATAATCTGCCTTTCTTTTGTAGCCTACTGTACTGAATTTTTATTCTTGTACTTGACTAAAGATTTTATGTATTTCCTTTTTTTTCCTTTTTTAGCTTTCTTTTCTTTTCTCTTCCTCCCCATTCGGTTTTCAGGTGTACATTTTTGGGGTGGTCAGTGTGTCCAGTTTGTGCCCTGATGGTGTATATTTTCAAACTTGACAGGCATTTATAATGCTGTGTACACTTTGCTCACTAACACGCTTGGACATGTCCGTGAAAACCTTGAATCCACCATCCCCGCTTTTCCCTCCACATGTAATTTCAGCATCCCTCTTTAGTGCGTTGCAGACTGGTTGGTCTGTGAGGCTGACATCACCGTGGCTGTCATATATTTTCCAGACACGGGAACATGCTTTATTGTTGCCAAGCTGATTCAAAACAAACAAAAAAGTCTGGTTCAACTGCTTTTTTTCTTTTTTGCTAACTTGTTACAGGTATATGACCGCACTGCTATCCTTCCCTAAGATTGATGTGCAAGAGTGGACGTATGTCTTATGTTTCCTGCAGCACTTTGCGGCTGTTCCCTGTGTGTGGCAGAGTATTTGGTGCCGTTTGGTATGTGGGGTCATGGAGTAAGTCTTTGTATTCTGCCCCCGTGGTTGTCGGTCAATGAGCTGTCCATATTTTGCCCCGTCCTGTCAGTATCATTCACCGTGGGTTGCATGGTTTGCGGCATTGCAGACCATTTTGGTCAGCTCTCCTTATGTCTGTGTTGTGCAAGGCTACCATCTTTTGTCTCCTACTCCTGCCCTGCGACTCTGAATATATCCTGCGTTTCTACCCCCCCTTGATCCCTTTTTTTTTTTTTTTTTTTTTTTACCATTTGTCCTCTCAAATCAGTCTGTGTGTTCTCACCCCCTCCCTCCCTCCCTCTTGATTCTAAACTGCCGCGCCATAGAACACACTTTCTGATCGTCAGACTACTGTATATTGCCAGAAGTATATATGACACATGTAATACATTTTTGGTTCATTTTGTCGATATGGTCCTGCCTTGAGATGTGGCAGCAGTAGTGTATTTGTGATAGAACATGTGCTCATCTGCTTGTCGTCCAGAGTGTGAGTGTACACCAGCTTCAAGTGGGGCGTAAAGGCCGTAGAGGGTGCCAGGCCTGAAGGTGGGGTGTGAGAGTGTGTATTGTAAGGTATCGCTGCATTGTCTGTATTCCCCAGTGATCCACCAGAAGTTCAAAGTGAATGCTTGTCAGAGCTTCCCACAGTGTATCAGGCCTAGCAGCATGTCATATTCGGGGTTTCACTCTTTACTACCTGGCTGAATTCTGCTCGTCTTTGATCTTGGCACCTATTTTTTTTATAGTTTGAAAGTATGTGTACTTGTGGTGGTGAAGGTGGTATCCCATTGCTTGGTTTTCCCTTTTGCGTTTAGCGTGAGTTCTTAAAAGCCTTGTCAGTATGGGATTGGAAGTGCATCCTCCAAGCCTCGCCAAACGGAGTTGCCCAAAGTACTTTAATTAAAGCACGAATTTGTTTTCCCTCTGCAGTCTTGAAAGGGTCACAAGTGTGTGTGGACACTTTTATAGTGTGTAGGTGTTGCCACACCCCCACCTCACCCACCCCCTCCACCCTTCTCTTTTTTTTTCTGTTGGGGGGGTTGGGTGGAGAGGACAGGAGTTTGGTACATGGTATCTATAATTAGTGTGTTGTGTGAGTGTACATGTGAGATGGCTTAATGTCAGTAGTCCATATGGTAGAGGTGTTTGAACTAAAACTTGTGTCTGCATGGTATTTTTGCTAAGATATTGGTGCACATTTGCATTTATACATTCTCAGATTTTACTGAATTGGAATTATTTAGAATGCTCATTTTTTTATGTGGAATGATCAATTATGATGCTTGCAATCTTTAGGTGATAATTTGTCTGGGGTAGCTGTATTTTTTTTTACCCTTTAACAATTTTGTTTGTTATCAGTATGCAGCAAACTGCTACAATTTTTTTTAATTTTTTTTTATTGATTTCTTTTCGCAGAAGTTGACAATTACCAATCTCATCTGTTCTCTCTCTCTCTCTCTCTCTCTCTCTTGCATCACACACACACACACACACGCATGCTGCCATTGGCTTTTAAAATGACTGATGGCAGTTTCTTATATTTATTCTGGAAATGCTATTTGATCAGAGAATGTGATGGACAGACAAAGCAAAAATGTCCACACAACTGCAAACACGTAAACACCGACACACACACACACACACACAGGGAAGAAAAAAAGAATTAATTGTCAAGAGTATTAAGCTGGAATTAATACCTTGTCCATGTCCCAAAGCTTTTTGACAGATCTCAAAGTATTTTCATGCCATCAAAGTTCTTAATTCTAGAACCATTTCAAGGAACTTGAGTTTGATTATATGGTCTTGAAAAATAAACAAACTCTCTCTCTCTCTCTCTGGCTTATTTTTGTATGGTTTTAATATTTTTTTCTTAATTCCCATATTTTCTGATTTATTACAAAAAAAACTGATCAGTTACTGTTAGGTCCCTTCCTACAGTGGTCAGCATTGTTTTTGACCTAGGTCAGTTTAGTTTGGGTGTTTTTCAACTCTAGAATCAACACCGAATGTTTAGGAAATTTGGTAGGTCATCCACATACCAAGCTGTGGTTGTATTCAACACCACATATTTATTCGGAAGCACAGTTGGCGTGAAGTGGGTTTTAGTGTCTTTTCTTGTACTCTTTCGAATGGAGCTTGTAGTCTACTCCTGGTAAATCATATTGTCCATTTCATGTGGTGGTGGCAAGCTAGAATTGTCTGGAAATTTTTTTCGCACTTTTCATGCAGTGCTCCCCGCTTGGTAAAACAATTTTCAAATTACTTGTCTATGTACAGGGGTTTTTTTTCTTTCTTTTTTTTTGTTTGGCACGTCTATACCATGTTTTGGGTGGAAAATAACATTTACCTTTAACCGTTTGTCCTAATTATATACTTAGACTAGAAGTTTTTTGGGTAACATTTGGACTGTATATCTTTGATCCGCTTTGTTTGTTCTTACTATCGGAAATAATCAGTTGTACAGTGACATTTCAAAGTACACTTTGCTTGAGACCCCCCTTATCCCAACACAAATGTTAAACAATGGCTCTTGTCACTTTCCCATTTTTTTTTTTTTTTTATTATTATAATTATTGTCCAGAGTGGTTAACAGTTTGAAACTGGTATGCTTTTTCCAGCAGTACACATTGTATTCAGCCTATTGTATTCAGGCTTCAGTGGCAAATGTCCCAAATTGGCACTAGCTCGAAATTGTCAAAGCTTCATTTCTTTGTCTATGGTATCTGGACATCTGTGGACAGTTGGTCCACTGTGGCTATTGTTCTGACCTTGTTCTATACAGTCAGCATATTATTATCTGTTCTAGAGAGGTGTATGTACAATCCTTTGTGGATAATCGAGACACAGTTGCATGTGTATGATAATCATTGTAGACCAGCAATATCTGTCTGCATGTTATTGGTAGAAGTCTGTTTGATATATAGCAAGACTTGGTTATTGTGCTCATCTCCTAAGATGGTGTATTTTGTGGATAGGCTATCAGAGCTCCAGTCAGCCAGCGATGTTTGCACTCAGTGCTTGTTCTGAAGTTGCAACAAATGACCCATGGCTTTTTTTGTACAGTGACTGTGTTCCATGGGCAGATACCACACACTATTCAGCAACTCCTGTACAGAGCAGTTGTGGCCATGTCTAGTAACAATGCATCATTCACATTTGTCTTTTTTCGGCACATTTCAAAAGTGATCAAGGCATATTGTTAACTCTACAAAAAAAGGGAGAATAAAAAAATTTTTACTCTTTCACAAAGCAGAGAACAATTGACACAATGTACAGGAATTTTTTTTTTTTTTTTTTTTCATTCTTGTATTCCGCACAGCTGAAATTTACTCACAGTGGAATTTTTATGAGCAAAAATTATTGTCGCCCAATTTTTGTTCAGTGGATCATAACGACCTTGGCTTTTGTGCACATACACATTCCTGATCAGCGTTCTGAGTGTAAGTCAGTTGTTAAACAGAGCTGAATTGGTCCTGTCACAGAATTGTTGCACTGTGGCCAGATTGCGATACACACACCCATTTGGCCGGTTCACTAACCATGGGCATACATTTCTTCAGCTGCACACACACATCCTTGTTAACCAGTTTACCATGTTAAACAGCTGTGGGAATAATTTCAGAACTCACAAAACATTGCTGTCAGGAGCATTTCAGCCATATTTTGCACCTTTTTTCACAACATAAGTATGTCAGACAGACTTCAGTAGCCCAGTAACTTCTTGTGAGTGTTGCAGCATCCAGCTCCCAAAGAGAATGTTCCGCCATAACGCTTACAGTCCTTGTGATGCAGGTTTTGGTCTAGCAGGCTGTGTCTGTTGCTGTGAGTTGAACAACTTTGATGTGGAACCCTGGTTTACCATTGTTGTCTGTACCAGTACAGGAGAGAAAGCAGTGTAAAACGAGTATGGTAACACCTTGTCTCCAGAATACATTTACTGCAAACAGTAATGTTTAGTCATTACATTGGAAAACTTGTTTCTTTTTATTTCTGCATGGTGAAGGAAAGTTGAAGTAAACGCCACTTTCCAGCTACTGCATTTTAATTGAATATACACAAAATCAGAGATGTGGTGGTGTTAAAATTTAAATTGTAAATCCATGAAGAAATTAGATATGCTGACTTTGAGCATGCCTTATTTAAAATCTGAAACCCCTATGCTCCTTGATGAACTGTAACCTTTTGTCACTGTGGAAAAGACAACAGCCATTAGCTAGCATTAGAAAGGAGTCGACTTTGTCAGACTCGCGTCAGCTGTTGGGCTCATAACTGCTTATTTCATAGGTTCTTTTTAATGTCAAAAGATGGAATCCCTATTTCCTAATCCCTATTATTTAAAAAAAAAATCCAGCATTGAAAGAAGGTTGGGTTTTTTTTTACATTAAATAAATAAATTTTCCTACCTTCATGAAATCCAAAAAAAAAATTTAATTAGAGAAATATTAAGGTTACCCAGCTTCTGTTTATACAAGTTACAACAAAATAGTGCATTTATCAGTATGAAGTTAATTGTGATTTATTTTAGAAGAAAAGAGTCCTTTAGCATTCTAATAATCACACATATTGAAATCGTCCCTGTGAATACACAATAGGAAGACAATAGAAAAACATTCTAGCGAGTCAACAGGAGATCAAACTAACTGCTATAAAAATGAACAAACCAAAACAGAAAGCAAGAAAAATTGACTACAGTAAAAGTGGATGTAGCTAAAACTAGTGGTTTTTGATAATAATTTTACAATTTTAGATGGGTTTCACAGCTGGCTGTTTTTTGTCCTTCCATTTCCTTTGTTTTATTGCTACTAAAGTGTTTATTCTATTCATAGAACCTCATTTATTATACCTCTGCAATAAAGAAATCAAATTAAACAGTTGTGTCATGTTGTATGCTGCAAGTGAGTCATGTTGTATGTTGTAAGCAAGGTTGTGAGTTGATAAATGTAATTAGTGGTCTTACTGCAGTGGGGCACCGTTGAATGTGAAATTAAAGGTCCCTCCTGTTTCTGGAACCACAGGAGCTATCAAGCTAGCTGCCAGGTAGTTAGGGGTTCCTGTTTCATGTCAAATGCTCTTTTTCTTATTTCTGCTTCTGTATCCATTCGCCTGCTTTTTCTAAAAATCTCTTTAAAGCTCCTCAAAGTCAGAATATGGCTGCCTTTATTGTGAAACATCCTGCAGTGAAAACCAAACTCATGGCAAATGACAACGGTGCCATCACAACAGACATCTCAGTCCATGACCAGAAACATGAGACAGTGCAGCAGTTCAACTGCCTGGGGGCAATCATCAGTGATAAAAGATAAAGACCTGTTCGTGGCTTATTTCCCTTCGTGTGTACACACATGCAGAAGATCAAGTACGCACGTTAAAGATCCCATAATCCATGTCGGCGTTTGGTAGATTGCGGAAACACGAAAATACCCAGCATGCACCTGAGGCAGCGGTTAGTAGTCTGAAATGTGGCGTGTATTGACACGAAGAATGATCCAAACAAAGTAATCAAACTACGTCTCAACTCACTGGTGATAAAAATAATGTATCCTTTATTGTACAATTCGGTGATTGAGCGTGGAACAAAGTGGGAGCAGACGAGGTCTTTGGTGAAGTTCAGCATGGGACAAACATACAAAGTAAAACCAGTGACCAAACATGCATTAACACAAAATCAAACCAAGAGCAGAAAAAGGACTTTACTAGCGTTCTTGAACTTCATCGAGAAGATCCAGATGTGAACAGCAAGATGGGCCATGGCACATGATTTCAGAAAACCAGTGTGGAACTGTTGCTTGACGACCTCGGCTGAAAATTATACATATCAAAACAAAGCCAAACCAACGGGCAAACAAACATACATTAACACAAAGTGAAAGGCCAAATATACACTGAAATCAAATCAAGACCCAAACATACACTAACACAACATCAAATCAAAACCATACAAGGGCAAAACAAATTGACACGAAGTTAACTAATATTTTGGACTGTTGACTGCCCGGGCAAACGGGTTAATTCTCAGTCTTGTCAGAGGTTGGTTTGTTGTTGGACTGTTGACTGCCCGGGCAAACGGGTTAATTCTCAGTCTTGTCAGAGGTTGGCTTGTTGTATTTTTGTGTGGGTTTTGTTGTTGTTTTGTTTTGTTTTTTGGGGGGTACAGCAGCCATGGGATCTGAAAGGTAAGAACTATACCATGGGAGGTAATCTCCCTAACAGTGAGTTAAAGCCGAGAAAATGTTCTTCGGTTCATACAGGCACTGAGAGCGAGCGCCCTCTATATATTTAGTCATGCTTAACACTGGATGAAAGACCTCAGTAGATCATGATTTCAGTCACCCTTTCACCGCCAGACAATTTAGAGTAAAATTAGTGTAACCTTTTGATTTCAGGGCCATGTGGTGTCTAAAGCTAGCTAGAGGTTCCCCTGTAGTGTGTTCAAAATACGGCCTTTCCTGTGCCCTAAAATGAAGAGCAGCAGACTGGTGGATGAAGGACCATGATAAGGGATGCCACTGGGTGACATAGGTGCACTTTTGGATTGGTGCATAACCCTTTCACCACCAAAGTCACTTTTATGGACCAATCGAAAAGTGCGCCTATCAGTGTCACCACGGCATAGAGGCAACTCAAATCATGATCTATCTTCTGCCATTCTGCTGCGGTACACACAACTAGGGAATCTTCAGCTATTTGTGGACAACATATGGTCCAGAAATCAAAAGGTTACAATAAGTGGTTAAAGCGACGAACTTCTAATCCTGAAGTCGTGAGTTCGAATCCCGGTAACACCTGGTAAAATAAGTGTGGGTTTTTTTTTACAGTCTCCCAGGTCAACTTATGTGCAGACTTGCTAGTGGCTTATTTCCCTTCGTGTGTACACGCATGCAG
>JAVDPJ010372792.1:0-10785 GCA_034780015.1 Urosalpinx cinerea
CCCGTCTCTCTCTCTGTCTCTCTGTCTCTCTGTCTCTCTCTCTCTCTCAATTATTAGTGGAGTTATCGTCATTCGTGGAATCGTGTGTTTGTGTGTGTGTGTGTGTGTGTGTGTGTGTGATACCAAATTAGTAAAATTTGAATTCTATAATCTGTAGGATTATATTGTTAAATCAACGTCATGATTACCAACGATCACATTAATTACACTGGCTAGATAACCAAAAGCAGGAGATGGCTATCCATGCTGTTATCTGATAATTATAATACAATGCCATTGTCGGTATTGTATGGACATGGTACATATTTTGTCATGACAGATTTCCACCAAGCCATTCTCAGTTGCCTTGGTTGTAATTTTACCATACGTTGAAAGTCAGTTGGCCTGAAGAAGGTTTTACAATAAACCGAAAATTTGCGAGCCACAGTTTGGGTGTTTGAGTTTTATTTTTCTGCTCGTGACAGATTTCCCCATGAAATTCGGGCTGCTCTCCCCGTGGACAGCGTGTCGCCACAGTGCAGTGCCACCTTTCTTTTCTATTTTCCCGACTACACTGTCTATTTGTAATGTTAAGCTATCAGAATAGATTTTCTACAGACTTTTGACAGGGTCACCTCTCGTGTTGCCGTGGGTTCTTCAGTTTACGTTAGCTGCATGCATGTTGCACTAAGGACTTCGGTTTATCGTCTCATCCGAAAGACCCAGACCACACCAATTCTGGTCTAGTGGATGGCGGAAAAGTCTAGGCTCCAACCGGGAATCGAGCCCTTGACTTTTCGATCTCTCTAGCTGGGCACATTACCCTTGACCACCAAGCCATTCTCAGTTGGATGGAAACTCCGTATTTCTGGTTCAAGGAAGAGTTGAAAGGGAAGGATGGGGGATTCTCTAAGATTTCCAGTCACCCTCTCCCATTAGCATGAGAAATCGATGGTTCCTACAATGAACACACACACGCGCGCGCGCGCGCACGCACGCACACACAAACCTCCCAGATCTTTCCTGTCTTAACAACAACTTGACCAACATGATAGCAATGATATGGGACGTCTGGCTGACCATGGAAATCTACTTTTGATGGTTGCACCCCCTCTTACTCCCACAGATTAGGAAGTTGGACAGTGATGGAATGACCATCGATCAGCAGGCAATTTGCCTGATACCAGACACCCTCTCACATACTCATCCCGTTTTGCCCCATTTCTTGTTCATATGGGCCATATTGCCTGCAAAAACTGAACAGACCATTATTGTTATTGTTGTTATTGTGTTACCCTCATCCTGTGACCGAAAGTCGTACGGGTACTGTGGTGGCTACTTGGGCTGTCAGGGATTACAATGTCTCTGTCTTCTTTCATGTGTAGCAGGGTGGCAAGTTTGTGTCCAGTCCATTCAGATGGCAAAATAAGCCATGGCTTGATGCCCTTCTCTTGCTGTGTCGTTGTCAACCTTATGTTGTACTTGTTTATTGAATATTTGTTTAAACCAAGAAACACACATACCTAATTACCTCCTGGAACGTTTCTTTCGCGTCCACAAGTTCACGTCATGATCCCAACACCTCGAAACGTCTCCACAAAGCCACAGACTACCATATGGGACAATGATGGAATGGGCAGCCATCAGTAAGCAATTTGCTTGATACAGGCAAGCCACCCCGAGGAGAGGCTCTGTTTTATCTCTGCTCCGTGATGGATGACGCATCTCTCTGCAGCCGTTAATGACATTGGCGCCACAGCTCCACACAGCCAGGAACAGTGACTGGCTCAAAGCCATTGGGTGAAGGGGAATCCAGACTCCACAGGACTCGGCAGAAATTATGGGTTTCTGGGAATATAACTGAACGGACGGAGGAGCTACTACCATTGTGGCATGCTTCCTTTTACTTATGGATGAAGTGAACTTGGAAAGGTGTTCAATAGTTACCCCCTAGTTTTCACACAAATCTACACGTTATAGTTACATCAACCTTATCTACCTACCTGCCTGCTGGCCTGCTTACCTGCCTAATATTCAATTACTTATTTGCCACTTAATTCAATTACTCATTTCTCACATAACATATTGGTGAATCATGTAAGTATCAGACATTTTCTGCGACTCTCTCTCTCTCTCTCTTTCTCTCTCTCTCCTTTATACTGGCATACAACAGCAGTACCAGCAAAAGAAGCACACATTTCTAAACCTCCTGGACTGTTTCTTTCGTGCCCACAAGTTCTCCTCATCATCCCAACGCCTAGAAACGTCTCCAGCAAGCAAGCCCCAGACCTGATGTGGGACAGAATGGGCAGCCATCAGTAAGCAATTTGCTTGATACAGGCAAGCCACCCCAAAGAGAGGCTCTGTTTTATCTCTGCTCCGTGATGGACGATGCATCTCTCTGCAGCCGTTAATGACATTGGCGCCACAGCTCCAGACAGCCAGGAACAGTGACTGGCTCAAAGCCATTGGCTGGAGGAAAATCCAGACTCGGCAGAAATTATGGATTTCCGGGAACAGAACTGAACAGATGGGGGGCTACTACCAGGGCGGCATGCTTCATTTCGCTTGTGGCTAAAGTGAACTTGAAAAGGTATTCAATAGTTGCCCCCTGGTTATCACATGAACTGACATGAAACCGTTACATAAATTTTCCCTACCCACCTGTCTGCCTGTCAATTACCTTTTTGCCACTTAATTCAATTACTTACTTGGCATATGGCAGATTGATCAATTGTGTCACAACTTGTATTACCCCCCCCCCCCCTGCCTTCAGATGAGACTATAAACCGAGGTCCCCGTGTATATACACACGCAGAAGATAAAAATATGCACGTTGAAAGATCTTGTAATCCATGTCAGCATTGAGTAGGTTGTGGAAACAAAATCCCAACAACAACAACAACAACAACAACAAAAAGCAATTTAAGCATGCACCCAAGGCTTGACTCAGCGCATTGAGTTATGCAGTTGGTCAAGCATCTGCTTAGCAGGTGTGGTTGAGCATATATGGAATATTCCGAACGTTGTGACACCTCCTTGGGAAATTCAGAAAAAAAATCTGAAATCTGTGCATTGAGAGTGTATTGAGTTGTGGTTGTGAAGAACTGTTCAGTTTTCGTGACAAGAGGTTGTTTCCTAATGCTAGGCGAACATGTGTGGGATTGGGGGGGGGGCTCCAACTAACAGTTGTCCAGAGCTTAATGTGCCTTGGGCTTAACGGAAAGATTGGCACCACACAGACAAGTACCATCCACTTTACGGATGTGAATTTGAGTGTGTTCAAATTATCTGTTCAACACTGCAAGTGTTTGCATTTCACGTGCCTGGTTAATGCCAAGATATATATTTTTGGATGTATGCACCTTATCATTGACCAAAATTACTTTTTTTTCTGAAAATATGGTGTGAACTTTAATGCGCTGTGTTGCCTTGCAGGCCAAAACTTATGGTATGTATTTAGATTTAGCACAGGTATATATTCACCTGTTATGAATAATATGGTTGTTCTTATGTTCTAGAATGTAAAGGAAGCATGTGATTTCACTCAGCTGAGTGATATACTGGTCATTCGGATGAGAGTCCTTCAGATGAGACTATAAACCGAGGTCCTGTGTGCATGCAGAAGATCAAGTATGCACGTTAAAGATCCCTTAATCCATGTCAACATTTGGTGGGTTGCAGAAATAGGAACATAGTTACATACTCAGCATGCATTAATGGGTGGCGCAGCACTGCAGTAATGCACTCTCTCCGGAAACAGCACCTTGAATTTCACACAGAGAAAATATGTCGTGACAATAAAGTGTATAAAAAGATAAATGATAAAAAAAAGATGTTACTGAGTAAAAAAGATGTTACTGACTGACCCAAAATGTTGCAGCCAATCCACTGCTGGAGGCCTTTGGCAATGCCAAGACAGTGAGGAACAACAACAGCAGTCGCTTTGGCAAGTTCGTCGAGATCCACTTTGACAACAAGGTAACACCCCTGATGTGGCATTTGTGTGTGTGGGGGGGGGGGGGGTGTATCTCTTGTGCGTGTCACATCTGTGAATTTTGTGTTGGCTTGTGTGTGAGTGAGTGGTGTGTGCGTGCCTATGTGCGTGTGTGTAAATTCACTTTCTCTCTCCCCATTTTCATCTTCAGCAGATACTCAGCATCAACCACAATCCATTCATGAAATGAAAACCCAGCAAATCCTCGTACATGTAACAGAGAAATTTTCTCTTTGAGCAGCATGAGACAGCTGAAGACTCTTAAGTCTGATCAGGAAATTGAGTAGTTTGGCTGCAACGTTAGGGCTCTTAACATTCAGTTTGCTGCCGTTCAGGTGTATGCATTAGGGGAAAACATAGGGCTCCACCCAAGAAAACAGTGTTTACCACAATTCACAGGTGTCTAAAAATGGCACATGCTGCAATATGTGGAAGGGGAAGCAACTAATGTCACCCCATCATATACATATGGAATTATGGGTTTTTTGTTTGTCTTTCTTTTTCAAGATTTTTTTTGTGCAGGTTTTCTGCAGGTTTCCAGTCATTGGTAGTCATAGAAGCAGGGTAGATCAAAAGTCTTAAATGGAACTGTATTGAGATACTAATAAATACTATTCTGTATTGAAAGAGTAAGTTGAAACTGATGAAACACATACAAAAAAATTATTTGAGGCTTTGTTTTTCAATCATGAATCAAACTATACTTCACTTCGAATCGGACTGTTCAGCCACAGACGACGCTGTACCAGCCGTGACAGTACCACGGCAACCAATTGAGGGTGCATCATCCATGGTCGACATTGACTGACGTCGACCATCATCACTTCATGTACAATATTTTTCAACTGGGAAGATTCCCTGATCGTCTGCCTTAACACATAGAGGGTGCGGAAATAACACCCTTAACTTACCTACCTTACCAACTGCCTACCTTTGTTTTTCAGAACAAGGTAATGTGGAGGCTTCATCTCTCACTATTTGCTGGAAAAGTCTGGCATCTACACGCAGAGCAAGGATGAGAGGAACTACCACATATGTCACCCTCCACCTCAAAATGAGTCATGAAGTGCCAGAAATCATTTTTTGGTTATTAATCTGCAATAAAAATGCTATCCAGTAAACCAAGCAGCTTGTAAATCAGACATTTCTGCGAAACATTAGACATTGAAGTTCTTACCTCCAAAAAGGACAAAATGATAAATCATAAGAAGACATTTATTTTGATCTATTATTTATGATTTATTTTGATTTATTTTTTATCTTCTCTCCCTACCCATCAAGGTATCTATACCCTCTATTTTTTTCATTCCACGTAAAGAAGATCAAGCAGTCAACATCATTTTCGTCTTGATAAATCATAGCTGGAGGTTGGTCTGTGGTACATTACGACTCATGTTGTGGTGGAGTGTCACATATCTCGTAATAGGTGCGGATGTGAAACAACCCTTAACTTACCTGCCTGCCTCCCTTTGTTTGTCAGAACATGGTCTGCGGAGGCTTCATCTCTCACTACCTGCTGGAAAAGTCTCGGATCTGCACGCAGAGCAAGGATGAGAGGAACTACCACATCTTCTACCGCCTCTGTGCCGGCGCGCCCGAAGAACTGAAACAGAAACTGAAACTGGGTCCTCCCGACCAGTTCCATGTAAATCCTCTTTTGTTGTTTGTTTGTTTGTGTCTGTCTGTCTTGTTTGTTTGTTTGTGTCTGTCTGTCTGTCTTGTTTGTTTGTTTGTGTTTGTCTGTCCTTTTTTTTTTGTTTCGTTATCCGTTTTTCTTGTCTGTCAGTCTGTGTGTTAATCGGTCTGTGTCTCTGTTTCAAGTGTCTGTGTTGATCTATTTGTCTGTGCTTGTTTGTTTGTGTCTGTTTTTCTTGTTTGTCAATTTGTGTGTTGATCAGTCTGTGTCTCTGTCTCTGTCTCTGTGTTGATCAGTCTGTGTCTCTGTCTCTGTGTCTGTGTTGATCAGTCTGTGTCTCTGTGTCTGTGTTGGTCTGTCTGTTTGTCTTATCTCTTTGCCTCTCTGCCTGTCTCTGAACTGTATGTTGATCTATTTGTCTTTGTCTCTCTCTCTGTCTCTGTATAAACTGACCTCTGATCTGTATACCTATCTGTATGTCTGTCAGTGTGTCAGCCTGTTTGTCGGTGTGTCTGGTTGGTTGGTTGTTTCCCAAAGTATTGTGTTTTTACCATGGATCTTTTTCTGTCATTTTTTGTCCGCTGTCTCTCTCTTCTAACTCTCCAGCTCTCTGTCGCTCTTAATCTTCCTCTGTCTGTCCATCTGTCTGTTTCTCTTATTATATGTATGTGCAGTCACAGTGAGTATAAGGCTGCACTGATATATGCATCTAGATATTATAAGCACACATATGCACATATACCTACATCATGTGTATGCTCAACACACACACACACACACACACACACACACACACTATAATGGTTTTAGCAATACAAGCTGTGTACACATAGAGTGTTATATAAATGTAAAGAAATGCTGGTATATATGCAAAAGTTCCAATTATGAAGAAGAAAATTATTAAAATTTAAAAGATTGAATATACTTTCTACAATAAATTTACATTTGTGTGTCAGTGTTGAAATGTTTCTCTTCTTCTTGTTAAGTGTTTACTTCTTTTTTCTTTTTCTTGTCTAAGGCTCTTTTGTTTTCTTTCTATTAAGGATGATTAAATTATGTTAAGTTTATGAAAGATAATCTGTTGTCGGAAAGTTATGTGTATGTTTCCTTAATTTTTTGTTGTGTTGTTGTTTTCTTATGTTGTACTTCTGTTGTAACATTCTTGTTTAGTTTTGTACATCCATGATTTCTCAATGTGTCCCACTCTGTTTTTTGTTGTCTTTTTTCTCTTGTGTCAATTGATGCTTATTTTCAAAGGTACATTTGGTCATTTTATTTCAAAACTAAAAAAAAGAAAAGAAAAATCTGATATTTTTGTTGCCAGATTTTATTTTGTTTATTGAAGCTCAAAATAACTAATAAGGTGATTGATTTTGATTTAAGACCTTGCCAGATTTTATTTTGTTTATTGAAGCTCAAAATAACTAATAAGGTGATTGGTTTTGATTTAAGACCTTGTTTTGGGGGTTTTTGGTTTTTAATCCACATCAAATGTCTCTCAGTTAATGATTTTTGTTTGATTGAAACCTATTTTGATTTTTTCTTTTTGTTTTGTTTTTATTGTTTTGTTCAACTGATGTTTTTCTTTACTGATATTTTGATGAACTTAAGTTTTGTTATATTTATCACAATGTCAAAATGTTTGAAGACATGACTGGAGTTGAGGTTAGAAATAGCATGCCAGGTGAAATATTTTAGTAATACAGACAGATGAAATAAGACAAAAATGGCTGTTTATTTTATATTGATCAGTATTCAAAGTCAATTTCAGATTGTATACATAATGATAGGTATTTTTCAAATATTGTGTATAATGATAGGTATTTTTCATATTATGTATAATGATACATATTTTGTTATATATTTAATACCTGTCAGCTCCATTCAGCTGTCTTGCTTACTTCCGTTACCTAAACTTGTCTTATTAACGTTGGACATTTGTGGAAGTAAAGATTTGTGACAGTGATAACTTACTTTCAGACTAACAGCAAGCATTTCATCTTTTCTTGGTAATGACCCTAAGGGTTTCAGTTTCAGTTTTCATACTTTATTGTCACGCCAGATTTTCTCTATGTGAAATTCGGGCTTGACCAGCTTATTGAGTATTTTAGCTAAAGCATTTGATGGTGCCATGATCTGGAAGCAGATGTGAAGAATACAAGCTTCACTTGGAGAAAACTAGAACGACTAGCTCAGGACCAAAGTGGATGGAGAGCTGAGCGCTTGTTGGCGGCCTGTGTCCCAGACAGGGCAACAGGCATTGACAGTGATGATGATGAAGGCATTTGACAGCTGATTTTAGTGGAGTCTTTTCCCTCGTTTTTTACCTCCCTCCCTACACACCCATTTTTACAGTTGGCTTTAAAACAGGGGATTTTCTGTGTATCACAGCATCTCCTCGAAAACCTTAATCAGAAACTGGTAGTACGGTGGTTGAATCTTTACAGTCGTATTCCAAACTCCAGCCAGGCAAGAGAGGTCCTCTTTCCCAGGTATACTGGCCGGCTGCTGTTGGACCGGCACCGCGGCACACACGGCCAGCCGTCTGTCGTATTGTGCGATTGGGCTTTAATTTTACCCCAAGGCAGCGAGGACATTATCTTAAACTATATCCCAAGACAATCAGGAAATGGTTATCCTAAAGGAAATCCTAACAGTCAGGAAATTATTTTAAACTATATCCCAAGACAATCAGGAAATTGTTATCCTAAAGGAAATCCTAGCATTATGTTTTCAGCGGAACGTATGAGCTGACAGGCGTATCCAGGACAAAGATTTCCTTCCCTCCCCCCCCCCCCTTCTCTTCAAGACAGCTGCTTTCCATCCAGCAGATCATTTAAGAAACACTGGCTGGCCTGCATGTGCTCTTGCTTGGGACGGGAAGGGTGCCGTTGATATTGTCCGTAGCTGAATCGATCTGATCATTGATGGAAAGCAGCTGTCTAAAAGGAGGGGTAAAGAATTTTTCCTGAATTCTTCATGGGCGCAACTCTTCAGTTAGTTGACTGAAATCACTCCTTAAATTTTGAGCAAGCACTTAATTTCAGTCAATGAAGAATTTCTTCATTTTAAAAATACATGTACCTAATTTGGCCCAAAATGCCTCCTTCAATTTCTTTTTCTATTCCTTTTTTTTTCTGGCCCAAATGGGGCAAGGGCCAGATGAAAAAAAAAGTAATTTTCTGTTTGCGTACTTTGTCACCCTTGTAAATAAAGATTTGACTTGACTTGCTCTTGTACCCTACCAGGTGGCCCCTGGACCCCTACCATTAAAATGTTCTGAAATTTCCGAAGTTGCGCCCATGTAACAGAGATGGAAATGTTGTGGTTAGTGTGTCCATGCACGTTGTTGCGTTGGTGTGTGTTTGTCTATGTGGTCTGGTGTCTTGTGTGTATAGTATTTGCGGAGAGGGAACACGCAGTTCTTTTGCACGCGCCAAAGTGAGAAAGCCTTGCCTCAGAGTAGGAAGAGTCCGCAGGTGAGTTGGGCTTGCTTTTGTTTTGGTGCGCACCTGTTTTGACATTGTTGTTGTTATGGATGGATGTGGTAATGGTAAATATCATGTGGTTATGATAATGTGATCAGGATAGGAATTGCCATAGGGGGTGATTGAGTGGGTGATTTTGTGTGTGTGTGTGTGAGAGAGAGTGTGTGTTTTGTGTGTGTGTGAGAGAGAGAGAGAGCGTTTGTTTTGTGTGTGTGTGTATGTGTATGAGAGAGAGAGAGAGAGTGTTTGTTTTGTGTGTGTGTGTGAGAGAGAGAGAGAGAGCGTTTGTTTTGTGTGTGTGTGTGTGAGAGAGAGAGTGTTTGTTTTGTGTGTGTGTGTATGTGAGAGAGAGAGTGTTTGTTTTGTGTGTGTGTGTCAGAGAGAGGGAGAGTGTTTGTTTTGTGTGTGTGTGTGTGTGTCAGAGAGAGAGAGAGTGCACAAGGGCATCAAAGTATAAAGATCATCACATAGTTTTACTAAATGATTGTGTATGTTTTTGCATGCTTGCCTGTGTGAGGATGCATGGGGAGAAAGAGAGAGAGTGTGTGTGCACGCATGTGTGTGCATGTCTACATGCTCCTGTGTGCTTGTGTATGTGTTTGAAGAAAAAAGAGAGAGAAAACTAAGTTAAAAGGAGTTTTGCTGATTTAGTAATTAGCTCAGGATTTTCGCTGAACTGAGGGCAATTCAGTGTAAATACTAACCATGTTTTTTCTCCCCAGAGTTTGCTGTATAGCATAAGTGTTTGCTATTTAGGTAACAGAAATTTGTCAAAAAGATCATGAGAATATATTTTTTTAAATATACCTTCAATGAAAAAAGCTTGGTTTTCAGAGATTAATGAAATAAAGAGTTAAATAATTATTTCAAAATTTATTGAAAAAGAAAATAGAGAAAAAAAATGATATAATATAATTATGGAACATAGCTGATTTGTTTTGCATTCTATCATTTGAGCAAAGACAAAAGAAGTTTATTAATTCATATAAAGTAAAAAATGAAACAATGGGAAACTTTGAATATGAACTAGCCATTACTTCGTGACAAATTCTTTTGGAAATAGATGAAGTACTCACAAAGAGAACCTGAAATTATTCAGAAATGATCAATGATCATATTGTAAGACAGTGATTTGTAGCATTGAATTTTTTTTCATCAGAGAGTAAAGAAAAACATTACCTACGGGATTCACATAATATTTAGAAAATACTGAAGTTGTTTTTCTGTGCATTATTTGACTTGTTATTATGTTTTTTGTTGTATGTTTCGATTTTTTTTGGGTGAGTGACCATTTTGCCAATTTTTGCCCCAGTTTTCACCATTTCTTCTTGTTTTCCTTGCTAATACTTGTGTGCACTTTGTGTGAGAAGGATGAAAGTGAACGGTTTGCTGGTTATGGGTACGCATGTAAAAGTTAGTCTACTTAGGTAGTGATTTAGTTTGCTTTTTGGAATGTGGGAAGTTTGAAAGAAAATTGTTTGGGTGGAGGTAGAGTTAGTTTCTGTGTGTGTGTGTGTGTGTCAAAGCACCTTTGTATTAAAAACAATTCAAGAAAAATAGTTGCACCGCTTCACAAATTTAGCGTGAAAAAAAAAAGTGATCAGAAAGTTGATAAGCACATTATGACATTGTGTTGCAAGAGAATTTATAATTTCAGTAATTAAATGGATTAATGACTTTTGTTT
>JAVDPJ010373901.1:0-10775 GCA_034780015.1 Urosalpinx cinerea
AAAAGTAGAAGTCTGCTCTGAAACATGTACAATATTAACATAGATCAATCTATCAATAAACCAGAATCACTTTTCCAATCCAAAAAAGAAAAAAAAGGATCAATCTGTTTTAACGCTATTCTGTGTCCAAGATGTAAAAGAACAATGAACACAGAGTAATGATAAATACTGGCATTAGAACTGACGCAATGTTCACCTGAATAAATACTTTCAAACTGATTATACTGACAATACTCTGGAAACGATTTACTAGTACCACTGCTTATACGAAAAGTGAGAATCAGAATCAGAATTCTGATTCTAAAGTGAAATACTTCATATGTTCACCTGAACAGAAAGGTGATGCAGGTACCTCTATAACACACGCCTATCTTACCTGCTGAACAGTGAGGGGCTGTAGTTTGGCGGCGATGTCTGCTAAAGTCTTCCTGGACTCTCCGTAATCCCTCACCATCTCCAGGATAGTTTTGTCCTGCTCTCTGCACAGAGATGAAAGTAGACCAATCAGTCACATGTCAGGGCTCTGATAACATAGCTGCCAATTTGTCATACATTCAATGACAACAAACAACAATACTAAAGAGTTATTTTTAGAATAAATTAAAAAGACGTAGATTAGAAGTTGGTTTTTTTGTTTATTTGTTTTTGAATTAACAATGGGAACTTTGTTTTTGAATTAACAAACAATGCAAACTTCTGGGATAAATTAAGAAACTGGTAGAAGTTTTTGTTTGTTTTTAAATAAATGAAAAAAGGAAGGGGGGGAGGGGGAGACTGAGGTTGTGCATACTACAAAAATTTACTTATTGACTAGCACTGTAGCAGAAGTGATTTTTTCTCCTTCAAATGAACTGTGGTGATAAAGGGTGGGAAAAGATGCAAAATAAATTTGGGGGTAACATTTGTGAACAGAGCTTTACAAAGTGACAACAGGAAAAGTATTGATAAAATGTGGGAGATATTTTACAGCTTCATCCCACTTCTTAAACCTCGAAACATGACTCATATTCCTCAGTCTGGTACACCAAACACTGGGCACTTCTACTTCTAGTTCGCTTTATTATAGTGCCAGCAGGATTTGGTAGAATAATTATGATTTACTCTTTGCATGCATATCTAGTAATTTCAATAACTGCAACATGAGGATTTGGCAGATTAATTATGATCTATTCTTTGCTCGCGCATTCAGTAATTGAAGTAATTGTGCAACATCCAATTCTTTGCATAGTTTTGTAACATCTTCAGAAAATCTAGGACTGTGAATTTTCACCATAGACTTTAATATATGTGGCACTTATCTTTTATAGCCCACAAGTTACAATGTAATGTACAGTACCAGTTGTGTGGTACTGCATAGCCCACTCGGACATTGTACTATTTCCATCAAATCATACTCAACCAATCGGAAAAAATTACACACTTGTAATATCAATTTTCCACCTAAGAAGCTCTGAAAAATAAGATTTACGGTCCCAAACAGTTATTTTATACTGCCAGTACTCAGAAAAGTCTTTTTTCTTTACTATTACTGCTGCTTATGCAAATACTAAAATGTGGGTCTGGACAATTATGCTACTAAAAGACCCAGCATGGTATATCACACCCACCCATGCAGTACAGACTGTACAGACTCTAAAATATACTTACATTGTCCATTTCATGCCTTGGGAGCTGATCTTTTGGTCTGGCGTGCAAAGATGGCCGTCATCATCATTACTGCTCTCTCCCTGTGGCTTCACAAGGTGGCTGTCATCACTGCTCTCTCCCTGTGGCTTCACAAGGTGGCTAACTTCATTTTCTGAAGGAGTGGAACTAAAGGGAACACCTGTGTGGCCCTCTTCTGTTGAGTCCCGACTGTCTGGAGATTCTTTCTCGTTTGAGCCACTGGTGTGATCATTTTCTAGGACTGAAGAGAGAGACTCTTTAGGTTGAACTGAACTTTTGGGTGCAGTCAAAACAGAGGAAAACTGATTGGAATTAGTCACAGATTGAGATTCTCGGCTCTGTACAGCTGCTTTGTCTTTTCCAGCCAGATTTTCCTGAAAACTTGAACCCAGAGTTTTGAGACCAGTTGTGACAGGAAACGGAACAGAACAGTTGACAGTCACGGGTACTCTGGTGAGAGGAGTAGGTATGACAGTCTGAGCGACTACTGCGGAAGACCTGTGAGGAGACACAATGCTCGTTTTTTTAGACTGTTCCGAAAGCCTACTGCCTCCACTGGCTGTGTGTCTGGAGCGATCAGAAACAGTCATGGTCCCTGAAGTCTGCACTGTGTCTGCGATTCCCTGATTGTGGTCCGTCACGTCTTCAAATTTGACAACAACAGAGTTATCACCTCCATCCTCCCTGCCCACACTCTCACTGGAGGAAATAGCTGTGGCACTGTTCCCATCACATGGTGTTTCATTCAAGGTTAGATCCAGCACAGGTGGAAAATTTTGTACAGGAGGTTTTGAATCTTTTTCTTCTTTCACCATGCATGTATCGCTTGACTCCCTTGATGGTGGAGGTACTGAAACACTCGATTCCCTTGATGGTGGAGGTACTGAAACACTCAATTCCCTTGATGGTGGAGGTACTGAAACACTCGATTCCCTTGATGGTGGAGGTACTGAAACACTCGATTCCCTTGATGGTGGAGGTACTGAAACACTTGATTCGCTTGGTGGTGGAGGTACTGAAACACTCGATTCCCTTGATGGTGGAGGTACTGAAACACTCGATTCCCTTGGTGGTGGAGGTACTGAAACACTCGATTCTCTTGATGGTGAAGTTACTAACAAACAAACGCGAGGTGTATCAGCCAGATCAGACACTGAAGCCACGTTGTTCCATGACTGATGAGGTTTGCAGTCCATGGGAATGGTCAAAACAGGGAACCCAGTTTGAATGTTCTTCCCATCTTCAGCAGAGAAACCAGTGAGAGTGTTTGGGCTGACACCTGTGGAACACTGCGTGTGACCTGAGCTGCTGGCTGAGGAGTTGGAGTCAACAACTGTGCGAAGAAAAACTGGTATGGGGAAGGACTGCTGCCGTTTGTTATCTGAGCAAAGCGTGGTGGCTACCGATGGAACACAAATGTAGTTACCCATCCCTTCAGACACTGCTGAAGAAACCCCTGTACTAGAATCCTGAGAGCTGTTGGTCACAACAAAGGAAGCGACAGACTTTGAAGAACTACATGTAGTTACTGGAATGTCAGGTAGCTTGGGTAATATCGGGCACAACTTTTTACCACCGAGGAAAGTTGCCGTAGAGACTGGGTCGACTGGCATTTTTGTATGCACAGCTCTTGCCTTCTCTGTGGGTGAAGTCGCCTTCGGCTCCCAGGATGGTGGATTCGTGTTTTCATGATGCGGTCTGTTCACAGCATCACTCTGCAATGTTCCGGTGTGTGGCAGATATGAAGTGTCCATAGCAGTGTCATCAGACTGCCCACCCTTAGTCAGATGGGGAAACTGTGCAACAAAGCTCTCAGATTTTCTGGTCTTCACTGCTCGTGGATTTCTTTCAAAGGAATCCGGAGATTTTCTCTTTTCTGCGGTAGAGTATATGCTCACACAAAAGTCTTGAGGCTTTCTAGTCCTCTTTGTAAGTGACGTCTTTTCTGACGGGGATTCAGATGTACTGGTCTTTGGTGCCTGTGAACTGTTTACCACAGGGAGTTCAGATTCACCCGACTGCACCTGTCGCTTTTTCTCCACCTCAAGGTTTGACCTTGTTGCCTGCTTCTCTCTGCTAGGAGTCACCGCTGAATTCCCATTTCCAGAATGTGGTCTGTCCACAGTGTGGCTCTGTACCTTTCCAGAGTTTGACACAGACGATCTGTCTGCAGAGCCATTCTCACACTGTCTACCCTTGTGCATATGGGGCAATTTTACCACAAGACCTACAGATTTTCTGGCTTTTCCTCCTCGTGGATTTCTCACAGATGAGTCTCGTGATTTTCTCTTTTTGGTTTCATGAGAATCTTGAGATTTTTTCGTCCTTCTTGAAGCCGACTTCTTTCCTAACATGCGTTTCGATGTACTGGTGTTTGTTGCCTGTGAACTGTTCAATGCAAGGACTTCAGATTCACTTGACTGCATCTGTTGGTTTTTCTCCACGTGAAGGTTCGACTGTGTCTGGGGTTCATGCACATTTTTCAGAGCAGGAACTTGACGAATGCTGGACATTTGTGCCTGGGGAGTTTTCTTTGCAGACCCAGTAGATCTGGACTTGCGCACACAAGCACTGTCCTCTCTGGAGGTGGAACAGGCAGAAATGTCTGATGGACCTTTAGCCAGAAGAGTTTTCAAGAGGGAGAATCTTTCTGTGCTGGCTTCACTTTGACCAACTCTTTGAGCTGGTGTCTCATTCTGACTGTGTCCTGTTTTGAGTGAGTTGTTGAAGGTAGTGGTGGGTTTGATGAGTTGAGACTGGATTTCTGGGTTGGGGCTCCCCTTTGGTTTGGGGCTCCCCTTTGGTTTGGGGCTCCCATTTTCCACCTGTTTTTCAAGGCCAGATGGTGGTGAGGTACAAATCTGATTGTGAGACGTATTGTGTGTCAGTATCTGCTCAGTCACCATTCTTTTTTCGTGAGGAGCCGCCTGAGATGTCTGCCCATTTTCCTTAGTCTCACTTGGCTGTTCATCTTGTTCATTGTGCCGTGACTGTTCCCCTGGCTCATTCTGGGTGGATTTTTTACCTTGTGTATGTGGATCTGGATGTTCGTCATGTCTGTTCGGACACGCTTGTTCCTTTAGCACACTGTGGATTCGTTGTTCAGCTTGTTGACTTTGACCTGGTTGATTCTCCTCCTGTTCAGTCTCATTTTGTTGTTTATTTTGTTCACTCTCACTCGGATCTTTCTCCTCTTCAGTCTGACTCGTTTGTTTGTTTTCACCTCTCTCACTTGTCCCCTTCACATGCTCATTCAGACCCAGCTGTTCATCGTGTTCACTCTGACTGGACAACTTCTCACTGTCTTTCTGATTTGGATGATCCCCTCTTTCATTCCGACACGCCTCTGCCTTTGAGTTTGAGATGGATGAAGCAGACTTAATTTGGGGACATGGACTTCTCTCTGAAGTAACCAAAACAGTTCCAGAACCCACACAGAATGTCACAGATCTTTCTTCTTCCGAATCAGCCGTACGTAACTGCTTGGAAACTGAATGTTGTTGGGAGTCAGAAGAATGTTCATCATGACCCACAGAATGTCGCTGCCTGGACTGTTGCGGTGATACGGAAGCTTCTTCAGCAGTCGCCTTCCCTCCATGACAAATGTCCCCATTCACTGAGGGAGAGGAAGCACAGTGGTCTGATACCAGTAAGGGCGTCTTCCCTGAAGCTGTTTCTTTTCCTGGACACTTTCCTCCCCTTCTGCGTTGGTCCGTTTCATTCTCCTGTTCCGATGGTGACCCGCTGGGACTTTTTGACGCACTGTCTGAAGATGGGGATTTCACAGAAGCCGGGGAGGGAGAGCATATCATGTTAACTGAAGATGGGGATTTCACAGAAGCCGGGGTGGGGGAGCAGGTCACGTTTACTGAAGATGGGGATTTCACGGAAGTCGGGGACGGGGAGCTCATCACTTTAACTGAAGGTGAAGATTTCTGTGAAGTGGAGGATGGGGAGCATATCACGTTTAGAGTTATATTCACTTGAGGAAGTGTGTTGCCTTGGGGAGATCCCCGGCTGTGAGACACCACCTGGAGTCGAGGATCATCAAAGTTTGGAGATGTTGCTTCCTTGCCACCCTCCACACTGCTGCTGAGTGACTTTCCCAAAATGTTCTGGATAGTCCTCTGGAGCATTTCCAGCTGAACACCCAGGCTGCTTTCAAGGCTTCCTTCTTCAATGGGCAAACCTGAAGAACTCTGACGCCTTCGACTTTTCTTCTTCTTGAGCTGAATCTGATTCACTGGCTGATGGGAGTTGTGCAGGCTACCCCTAGATCCAGAATTCTCAGGAGACAATGATGCTGATGTGTCTGACCATCCTGGGGAATTCTGCTGGGAAAGTGAAGCATGCTCTCCTGGATTTTGCTCTCCTGGTGACGCTACGCTTGCTTTCCGTTTCCGCCTCGGTGTTGACGGCTTGCCTTTTCTTGAATCTTGTCCCTTAGATGCTGCATTCCTTCTCGCATCTGGGAATCTGTCCACTGGTGCACTTTCTTCACCAGAGGGAGATCTGTCTTTCAAAGACTTGTCTTCCACAGAGGATAAGCTCCCTTCTCTTGCATTCTGCTCTGCAGAAGATCTCTCTTCTTTTGCACTCTGAGATGAAAATCCACCCTCTGTTGCACTCTTTCCTGCAGAAGGGGATCTGTCACCTGCTACAAGGTCACCCACAGAAGGGGATCTGTTATCTACTACAAGGTCACCCACAGAAGGGGATCTGTTATCTACTACAAGGGCACCCACAGAAGGGGATCTGTCATCTGCTATAAGGTCACCCACAGAAGGGGATCTGTCACCTGCTACAAGGTCACCCACAGATGGGGATCTGCCTTCTGCTACAAGGTCACCCTCAGAAGGGGATCTGTCACCTGCTACAAGGTCACCCACAGATGGGGATCTGCCTTCCGCTACAAGGTCACCCACAGAAGAGGATCTGCCTTCTGCTACAAGGTCACCCACAGATGGGGATCTGTCACCTGCTACAAGGTCACCCACAGATGGGGATCTGCCTTCTGCTGATTTGCGTTCCACACATGGAGATCTATTTTCTTCTCCACTTTCTTCCATCTTTATACTGCCTTGGCTCAAGCTTTCAACTGAAGCTGGATTTTCAACCAAGCTTTGTGTGCATGGTGTTCCACTTTCTCTGCCTTCCTCACTGATTTCAGTCTTGACAGATTCTTGTTGGCTAGAAAACAGAGCATGATGGATGTTCAAATTCGGCTCAGACGGCAAGTGTGAGGTCACCAGAGTGTGCATGAGGCTTTGAGAGGCTTCTGAGCTGAGTGGTGAAACCTGAGAACTCAGGGTCCCAAGTTCCACTCTCTTCCCCACATGCATGTCTTCCGTGGGGGTTTTGGGCAGTGGGGATTCCACAGGCCGGTGATCCACTGGCTCAGTTTCCATCGCCACTCCCTCCGATTTCTGTGAGGAGTTATCAGAACATGGAATTGTCCGCTTCCCACTGTGCTGTAGTGTGAGATTTTCAGGGGGAGAGGTCTGAAGCAGCCTCTGATACAAGCATTCACTGTAGATGGAGGCTTCTTGGTTTGAGGGGCTCTCCTTGCGCTGCTCTTTCGCCCCACCTTCCTTGCACTCTCTTCTCTTTCCTGGCTGAAGAGTTTGACAGAACTGTTCAGAGCTGCTGGCGTTATTAGGACTCTCTCCTCTCCTTCTTGGCTGCGGAGGAGCTTCACAAACTTGTTCAGAGCTGTTGGCATCTTTAGGACACTCTCCTCTCTTTCCAAGCTGAAGAGACAGACAGCGTTGTTCAGAACTGTTTGCTCTTTCATGACCGATGCGTGAGGTCTCCACTGCTGGCTGTGCATTGTGTGTGCGCTGCTGAGGGAGGTCCAGGGTTGACCTACATCCATGCTTCCCCAACAGGCTGGCCTGAAAGTGACCACCTTCCACAGCTGCCTTGACCTTGGACATGTCAGCAAGGCCTATGGATACGAATATGTTGGTGGGAGTTATGATGGCCACCGGTTTTCCCAAGGATGACAGCGACGCCCGTGTTGGTCTGGGTTCTTCTCTGCTTGGAGGCGTGTTTCTGAAAAAGCACCCAAAAAAGGTGAGACGATGCATTCAACGCAAGAAGCATATACCAACAATAAAGGTGTGTGTGTTACTCAGTTTAACGTCTTTCCACTGAGTGATATTAGACATGCACATATACAAGAACACATGCAATCAATAAGGTGTGTGAACACATGCATGCACGCACACACACACACATGAACAAGCAAAAACACAGACAATTTTGCCAATGAAAATTACAGCATCACACATATGTGCACAAACATGTACTAACAAATGAATTTACACACACACACAAACCAGACACACACACACACACACACAAAGAACCCAAACTACAGCAGACACAATTTCACCCCAAAAAATAACAGCTGTGTGATATTAAAACATTTTTGTCAAAAATTCACTTGTTTTGAGAATTTTTGTCGAAAATTCACTTGTTTTGAATCGTTTAATTAAAAAGCGCCACTTCACACTTTTGTCTTGTGTGTTTGTTTGTGCTTTGTTAATTGTTTAAGTGACGCTGCAGTCTGTTTTTTGAGCTGTGTGATGTTTTTCCCAGGATACGTGAGCATATTCCTGTGATGAAGTATAGGCTGCAGAATATACCCACCTTTGGGCAGACAGGTCCCGGGTAAGCCTGGGGACCTTGGCAGGTGGGTCTGTTGAAGAATCCTCCGTTTCACGCCTCGCGCTGCTTTCCTGCAACAATAAATGAACAACTTGTAACTTCATGTTTGTTGCTGTAAATTAGTTATTGTTCAGCGCTTTGTGCTTCCTCCTCCGTGGGGGAGGGAAAGCGCTCAAAAATGGTCATTATTATTATTATTATTAACAGCCAGTCTGACACAATGTATTATATTGCATTGCATTGCGTTGTACTGTATTGTGTCGTGTCGTGTCGTGTCGTGTCGTGTCGTATTGTATTGCATTGTGTTGTACTGTACTGTGTCATATTGTATTGTGTTGTATTGTATTGCATTGTATTGTATTGCATTGTACTGCACTGTATTTGCATTGCATTGTATTGTATAATGTATTGTATTCCAACTTCTTATCACAACAGCTATCTATACATGTATAATATTTAAACTGCTCTCCCTGGGGAGAGTCAGTGTGTCACCATAGTACACAGCCACCTTTTCATGTGGCTAAATGCGTGTTGCGCTCAGGCCTTTGATTTGTTGCTCTGCAGGGTAGTTTGTATATGTACCATATGTCCCAGGCTCTAAAGCACTTTAGTAGTAAACAGTACATAAGACACTATCATCAAATCTGATTTTTTTTGTTTGTTTGTTAAATCAGGAGAAAATATTTACACACACACACACACACACACACAAAAGTTAAATACATAGTGGTTATAAACATGAAATAACTATGGCAGTGCCCGACCATAACATGAAACATTGGAGTGGATACGCTGATGTCCTATTAAGGGTAGCTGTGTATATGAGTGAGGGGTGGGTAGTAGAGCGAGAGGAGAAGCAAAAGCAATGAGGGAAGAGCGGAAGGGGAGGTAGGGGAGGGGGGCGGCATGGTAAGGGAAGTACCAGACAGGAGCTGAAGAGAATGTTTACAAATTCAGCAATTTCACAGCAGTGGGGTAGAAGCTATTCTAGAGAATTAGTGGAAGAGACGGTATTTGTACATGGCAGCGGCAGGAAAGCTTAGACTTTCTTTTTCCCCATGTCTGTGCTCTGCTTGTCTCAGGGACAGATTTCATTCAGTCCATTGTATATTTTACTTTTTCCTATGTGTGTTACAGTCAACGAGTCATTAATCCTGTATGTAGTCACATGTTTATCTGTTGTACGAGGTGTGGATACCTGAAAACATTGGAATGTGAGTTGTCAGTTACTTATTGGTTTTGAGCATCTTAGTTTCACTGATCATCAGCACATGTATATATTTCCCCAGTAAGTGGATTTGTCAGTCTTTTTGTTTGCATGATCGTTTACCTTAACACCTTGGAAACACCTGGTTGTAATATAAGCATATATATTTATAAATAATAAACAAGCGACGCAATTCCTTTCACCTTATTTGTCCATTAGTGAGACTTGCATTTTCACATCCTTTCTGCCCCGTTTTGTTTTTCCTGTGTCATGTAGTGCTTTCAGTCCACCCAGACAGTCATCCATGTGTGAAGGTTTAAAACCACTTTTAGTTTTTGTCTCATCTGTTGCCGTTATTGGAATAACTATTCTGTGGAATGAGTGGTAAAGGAGGAGAATATGTTACATGTTTTACTACGACTTGAGATGTACAAGAGGATGTAAAATAAATCACTGAAAGCAAAATGAATGCTGAATTTACTTTGTGGTGTGGCTGAATAATATCCATTATTTACAAAACAGTATTTAGAAAAGTAATTGACTTCACCCAGTGTATGCTACAACTACACATTTCATGATTGTCCAGGGGCTTGGTGGTCTAGTGGTAGTGTGCCCAGCTAGAGAACGAAAGGAGTGGGGGGTGGGGGAGCACTCGTGATCCTGTGGTCGTGGGATGAATCGTCATCAAGCCGTTCTGTTGACGATCTTTCCCCAGTGTTCACACTGGTGCTTATTCTATCTCCTACTAGTCATTCTGATGGCACTATAAATATAAATCAAAGTCTCGTGTATGCAGAAGTTCAAGCATACATGTTGAAAAATCCTGTAATTCATGTCGGCGATTTGTGAGATGCAAGAAGCCAGTGAGGCTCAAAACACATCAGGTCACGCAGTTTGTCAAGCAAGTTTGTCAAGAATCTACCAAGTGGATTTCTTGGGTGTGGTTGTATTATATATGAAATTTTCCTCTGCAACACCTCGTCAGGAAGTATATAAAAGATTATTAAAAAAAAAAGTAGCCATAATATTCACCCTGTCCAAGGAAATTTGTGTCCAGTCTCTACAATATTCCTCTACATTTGTGGAGGAGGACAGAGTGTGCCTGGGTATGGTATGGTATGGTCTCTGCGTGAAATTCAGGCTGCTCTTCCCATTGAGAGCGCGTCGCCATAGTACGGCGCCACCCATTTTTTTGTATTTTTTCCTGTGTGCATTGTGTATTTGTTTACCT
>JAVDPJ010375012.1:0-10772 GCA_034780015.1 Urosalpinx cinerea
ACACACACACACACACACACACACACACACACACACACACACACACATACACACACACACACACACACACACATACAAACGTTACTTAAGAGAACCGAACTGGAAGTTGGTGGGTTGTTGTTTTGTTTTCTTCATAAATGTTGACTGCATTATTTAAAGACATGTGAGAAATTATACCAACCTATAAATCAAAGTTGAATTATTTCTCCAAGATTCATTAAAATAAGAGGGTGGATGGTGTACTGAAACAGCGCTTCTAAAAACCAGCGACCTTCTTACAACTAAATAACAATAATATCATATTTCCTTCTCTTCTCGATTTGTCTGCAACATTTGACACTATTAACCATTATAACGTGATTATTAATCAACTCTTTCACTCTTTCAGTGTGTCTGATAAGACTCTGTCCTGGTTTAGATCTTATTTCACTGACCATACCAAAACTGTTCCTGTCAGCTGTTTGTCCACCTTACAGTTCAGTGTTCCCCAGGGGTCAGTCATTGGGGACATTCCCCAGGGGTCAGTCATTGGGGACATTCCCCAGGGGTCAGTCATTGGGGACATTCTCTTTGTACACATAACCTGTCACTGAAATTGTATCTCTCTATTCGCTCTCACACACCTGCTTTTCTGATGACAAATAAACACACAAATCTATGTCTGTTTGTTATCTTTCTGAGATTACCTCATCTTCTGAATAATGCATACAAGACATAAAAATATGGATGACATACAATCAGCTTCAGCTAAATGACAAGACATCATCTACTGTTTGTGTTTGTTCTCAAACATCTGTTAAACGCTGTGTTACTTCTACAATCTATTCGTCTGTATGGACCTGCTATTCCTACTTTAGGAAACCATTAGCATCCTTAGAATCTCCTTTGATCTAACTCTTTATTGTGTCAAAATGGTTGCCTTAAATTGCATAGCATTAGCTCTGTCATAACTGAAGGTTGAGGAGAGGCAAAGCTGATTTATCAGACATCTGCATTTAGAATGGTTTTCCATGATAATCATGAGGAAATGACTTCAAAATTGAGATAGCAAGTTCTTTTTGGTGATTCCAGCACTCATTTGAGCACTCACTCTAGAGACAGGATTGAATTTACTTCTAAAACCACTTTATATTTTCAGGTCAATTTAGTTGTTTTTTTTAGTTCAATGGAACGATCCAGTGTAAGTTGGAAAAAAGAGAATGGATAGAGAATTCCAAATAAAAGAGAGAGGATGAGTTCACCCTGGATTATGCCATTTCTTGCTCTTTGGACACTAATAACCAAAGAAACCTTTACGTACGTTCAGCTCTTTATGTTTCCAATGAAATCAAACCTTTCGAAAGATTCAGCATCTATCAAAAATCATCTTTAACACCAGAACATTAACTTAATTGATTACAACACTCACAAGAGAACTAGATCTTTGGACGAGCCATCCTTAATAATTTACCATGGGTCAAAATGTTGGAATGCAGAGATATCAGTTCCATGACACCGGCAAGATAGACGATGAAGAGACTGTTCACACCAGCACTTTTAGAACCAGTTGATGAGGCAGAGAGGTTGTAAAGGGAGATAAGGGGCCCATGTGGAGAGCAGGGCTCTACGCTGTTCTCTATGGCGCTGCTGCGCTGATAGCAGGGCGCAGAGTGCAGTTTTATGGCGTATGTCCCAGCCGCCTAGACAGACAGCAGCTAGCAGGTATACATTTATTTGGTTGGACTATCAATATTATTCACGTTCTATGTCAACGATATTTTTCACTTGGGGTGATTACCCCCTTCGTCTGCCAGATCACTTAGTGGGTGCGGACGTAAAACCCTAACTAACCTAACCATCAATATTGTTATCAGTAGTAGTAGTAGTAGTAGTAGTAGTAGTAGTAGTAGTAGTAGAAGTAGCAGAGTAGTAGTAGTGGTAGCAGCAGAAGTAGTAGTAGAAGTAGTAGTAGAGTAGTAGTAGCAGCAGCAGCAGTAGCAGCAGCAGCAGTAGTATTAGTAGTAGTAGTAGCAGCGCATTGGGTTATGCAGCTGGTCAAGCATCTGCTTAGCAGGTGTGGTGTAGCGTATATGGAATATTCCGATCGCTGTGATACCTCCTTGGGAAATTCTGAAAATCTGAAAGTCATATACATCCAGTGGGACACTTACAAACTGAAAAAAAAGCCCTTGAGAATGTAAAGATCACACTCTCTCAGCATTGCACCTGTCAGCATATTAAGTCCATGAAGTAGAAGAAAGAAATTACAACCTATGATAATAATAATAATAATAATCTGTGACTTACATAGCGCATAAAAATCTCCACACCACT
Source organism: Urosalpinx cinerea (assembly GCA_034780015.1). Lineage (NCBI taxonomy): Eukaryota > Metazoa > Mollusca > Gastropoda > Neogastropoda > Muricidae > Urosalpinx > Urosalpinx cinerea. The sequence goes on from JAVDPJ010375012.1 coordinate 2,314, forward strand.
AGGCATGATCGCAGTGCTAGGAGAGAAGAAAATACCAAAAAGTAGTGCAGTGGAATAGGGAAGGGTATGGTTATTGGGAGCAAACACAGACACGAATCAATATAGATAGACAAGCAGCCACTGAGGCAGGCAGGCAGACAGGCAGACAGACAACCACACACACACAACTAAAGACACACACAAACTACACACACACACAGGCACACACAGAGAGTACTTACACACTCACTTTATAATGAAATGGACAAGACAGACTTTGTTTTTTTCCCTTATTTCTAATAAAAGTGGAGTTCTAAAGTACTCGGACTGTGAGTGGTGTGAGGTGCTAGCGACTGAGCATACTCCGGGTGCTTAACACTACCACTGCCCAGTTAGTGCAACGTGACACACGTTTAAGATCCCGTAATCCATGTCAGCATTCGGTGGGTTGCGGAAACATGAAAATACCCAGCATGCACCTGAGGCTTGATGCAGCGCATTGGGTTTTGTAGTTGTTCAAGCATCTGTTAAGCAGGTGTGGTGTAGCATATATGGAATATTCCAAACACTGTGACACTTTCTTGGGAAAATCTGAACATATATGAAAAAAATATCTGATCCACAGACAACTGGACCACTCGAGCACAGCGCCTGAAGACTAGCTTGCGGGACGTTCAAGCGCTGAAGAAGAGGAAGGTAACGCGATACGATGCAGAGATCATCATGGAAGGGAATAGGTATCTGCCAGAACCATTCAGGACTCCGTCTGTTCCTGTGGGGAAGTCGTCCCACACCTCTTCACACAAGGAGTGTGCTTACACACATCACAGTGAAGTAGGCCAAGAGAGCCATATACGCACACAGACACCTAGCAAAGACAGCAGCTCAAGCCTTGTTGCCTTAGCACCACAGCGTGGAGGACAGCCTGCTTGCACCCCCGCCAATCCGTGTGTGCCAAGACGACAGGGTAAACGGACACAGCTCCAGATGTGTAAAGCCAGGCTCAAGCGTGTGAACCACACTGTGGGGGTGGAGGAGCCCCGGCAGGCTGTGCAGACATCGTGGTCGGACAAGGAGGGTGCGGAAAGGGCTCCTCCCCCCCTGCTGTTTGCAAACACCTGCCCAGAGGAGGGCCTCAAACTGTCTGCCACTGAGCTGTTCCCTTCTCCCCAAAAATCCGTCCATTGTGAAGTCAGTAGGTCCTTTTCTCCCCATTCTAACGGCAGGTTGCCCGTGGGCAAGTTGTTGAACAAGGAGCCGGTTCGACACAGCCCCAGATTGCGGTCGCGGCGCTGCTCAACGCACAGTGATATGGAGGGCAGGGGCGTGTGTAGAGAGAGAAGCGAGGTGGGGGAGGAGAGTGGCGGCCCCCATCCCCTGGAGCCGTCACCGCTGGCCATGGACCTGGACAACGATGACAGCGGGTTAGGGGAGATGACCGGCGACGTCTGTGACAAGTCCCTCGACTCTAACCACAACTTCCACGAGCCCCCTGTCCTCGAGCCTCAACTACCCTTCCTCTTCCCTGAACTTCCCTGCTCCCTCAGCCCCCTCCCTCACGCCGATGACCTATCCGAACAGGAACTCAACCAGTCCTCCTCCTCCTCCGTTCCCCTGCTGTCTTTCTGCGGGGATCCGATAGCGGACCATGACGCCTCTCCCTGTCCAAGCCCCGCACATGTTCCCCTGGTCAGATCCAAGAAGAGAAAACGGAAAGAACCCATTACTTTGCGGATCAAACTAGAGCACCCGGATAATAGCAGAAAGGCCGACTTCTACCAGCAGATAGAAAGGGACGGAGAGTCGAGGTATGTGAAGATTGAACCCAAAGAAACGCTGAGACTGATGTGTAATGGTGTGCCTGTGAAGAGAGAAGGGCGAGGGAGCAGTGAGGCGGGGGAGGGACACCGGTCAGTGTTGCCCAAACCCTCCCTGCCATCGCCGCGATGTGCCGCCCGCCCTGCCCTGCCCCCTGTCAAACTCAAACTACGCAGTGACATGTGGCAGAGTGTTGTATGAACTGACCACTCGACTTTCTAGCCATGTGCTGGTTTTTGGGTTGTTTTTTTTTTCTCCTGTAATCTGTTTCGTGTGTTTGTTTTTCTGTCAATATTGTCATTTGGCTGTTTGTTACTGACATTTGTTACTGACTTTTGATTGATGTATGAACATGAATCAATCTGTTTTCAGAACTCTTGAGTAAACAAGCATGGTAAAGTAAGCAAGACACCAAAGACTTGTCTTGAGACTGTATGCTGTGGGTGAAGCCAAACAATAATTGTGTGATGTGTGGGTTATTGCTAATATAGAGGACAGGAACAAGTACGAAGTAATAGAAATTCAGGTCACTGAAGTCAGAGCGTCAGCAGACTTGGGATTGCTCTTACCGTTGGCCAGTATTGTTTCATATTTTAATAGTGGTATATGCTTTCTTAGAATGCTAGTATAAGGTTTGCTGAAAACAGATGTTGAGTATAACCTGGTTAAGGACCTGTTTGAACTGAACACGATGACACTGAGAGCTCTAATGCTAGTGATGGAGTGTTAGTGTTTGGGGGGACCATATGCAGCATCAGTCAACATCAGCGTCAACATCTCTGCATGTTGTGGTTCAGTAAATCATGGGGTTTTTTTCATTGTAATTTTTTTCAGGCTCTGGGAGGGATTGGGGTTATTTTATTCTCAGAGGGTTGTTCATTTGATTAAAAAAAAGGAGATGCTGTTAATCCCTTGACTGCCATATTCATTGTTCTTTGTTTGGCCCAAGGAGGTGTCACAGTGTTCGGAAGGTTCCATATACACTACACCACACCTGCTGGCAGGTGCTTGGCCAACTGCATAACCTATAGCCATATTCATTAATCATATGTATCATTTTGTGATCATCAGGCCCTTACATACTTTACCCTTCTGTAGCAATTCCATCACAAAAAGTGCGCAGAAGTGTTCTACAGTATTTCTGCCTTTAGTGTCCATTTGCTTGTCTTTATATTTAATTCAAAATTCAGTGTATCAGCATAGCCTAGCATTTGTGAAATTCGGTCAAAGCTGTAGTGTAGGCACCATTACCACTAGCTTGTGGATGGCAGTATCACTCGATGGATGGATGTATCGGTGTGTGTATGCACACTCAACCAGTGATCGATGTCCACAATTCATTGCACTTGTAAACTCAGGAAAATCACTCGAGCAAAGAAATGCAGCAAGAGGCTGCGTTAGGCACGAAAAAAAGGCTGGTCACATCCACTAGCAGAAGGAATAGCAGACGAAACTTGTGAAACAAAGATGGCGGAGGGCTCGGACCAGACTTTCGTGTTGAGGACCACTTCCTTCTTGTCAGTGTTGTCAAAAGATGTAGTAAAGGCCACTACTAAATAGCTAACTGACTTTTGCCAGTGTAAGGAGCAGAAAAGTATTGTAGTCATTCTCTCAGCTAACAGTTGATAGCTGGTGAGGAGCTGGTGAGAAAGACCACAAGGCTACTACAGAAAAGTATTTTTTGTATTATTATATGTATCATTTACATTTTCAGTCAAGTAATCCCTTACTTGATTTTCATTGAGAATATAATCGTATACATTTTCTTGTGGGATTTACTATTATCATGTTAAGCATGGATTTTTAAACAATGCCATTGAATTTGCTCGAAAGTTGTGTACGTGAAAATTGAAAGAAAACCTTTTTTGTATCATTTTCTGCAATTCTTCTCCTTTTTGTTTTATTGTCATTGTTGGGTTTTTAAAATTTTGTTAATTTTTTATTTTTTTTTATTATTTTTATTATTGTTATGTGAATGTTTTCAAAACCATGCATCAAACAGTTGTACTGTAAGTACTAGGTAGGCAAATGCAGATCTAGTAGATGTTGTTTTATATTTTATTCTGGCTGGAATCGCTGCCATCAAACTCCAGAAATACGCAAGCTTGACATTATAGGAAGGATAATGTCAAAGCCTTGGGCTAAGGTTTTCAGCTTTCCCAAGGAAGTGTCACAGTTTTTGGAATATTCCATATATGCTACACCACACCTGCCAAGCAGATGTTTTACCAACTGCATAACCCAGTCAAGCCTCTGGTGCTTGCTGAATATTTTTGCATTGCCGCAACCTGTCGAACGCTGACATGGATTACAGGTAATATGCATACTTGACCTTTTGCATGCATGTATTCACCTCTGCTTTCAATGTCCATAAAACAATTATACAGAGACAGCACAGATAATGGCATGCAGTGTTGATTGTGCATCAACTTCAACATCGAAAGAATCGTCTTCACAAAGGGAGGATTATGATGCACTATTGAATCAGGGTGCGTCTTGTGGGGTACATATTTAAAGCATGTCTGTGAGAGAGAGAGAGAGTAAAGGTATTAGTCCTTCACGGCTCCTATACCCACCCCTCCCCCAGAGATTTTTGCGGACAATGTTTTCTGGAAAGTTTGACCCCTCAGAAGTTCAGATCAGGTTGTCTGCATTCATATAAAGTGTGCATTTGTCGGTAGTGCATTCATAAAGTTACGTAATAGCGAAACATGATATGTCACTGCAGTTAACTTCTAGAGTCCAGCACACAAATATTTTTTGATAAGACTGTTTATCTGCAAATGAGAGATTATGCAGAAGGACTGACATCCTCAGCACAGCCATGTCTCATTTGCCCCGTGGAGCTGAATGGTTCAGGATAGCATGTCATAGATTGAGTCATTTTGCAAGCTAATGGGATTTGATGTTTGACATGATTGATGCATATTCAATTGACATGTTTGGTTAGTGAATTTTATGATAGCCCTAATACGCCCTTTCTGGTAGCCTGGGCTATAACTATTACTATTAGTTATGGTAAACATTATCAGTACTGCTAATAACATGATTGTTAGTTTTGAAGTTGCTGTAATGAACATATACTGGATGTTTATTAATACAGCGTCACATTGTTTTGATCAGAGTTAGTTTACTATTGGTAATTTTGTAATATTCTGTTAATATTTTGGAATTAAATGTTGCATGCAGTTTTAACTGTTCAGTTGTTTTTGATTGTTCATATTTGATTCTCCACATCCCTGATAGTGATACCCTCCACCACACAATAAGTCGTAATGTACCAAATATAAATGTTTAGTCATGAACATATTGGTAATCTGCAATAAAAATGCTATCCAATAAACCAAACAGCTTGTAAATCATATAATTCTGTGAAAAGTTAGTAGACTTTTACGTTCTAAACTCTGAAAAATGTTAAAATGAGGAATCATAATTAAAAATTGATCTGTGGTACTTACAATTCGTTTTGTGGTGGAGGGTCTCTCATTTGTTTGATTCTCCTTATCCCTAAAGAGGTGAAAGTAATTAGAGAAGAACTTATACACTTGATATGCATATATTAATTCACATTTCTTGGCCTTGCTTGTTCTTGTCGACTTTGTACGTTGGTTAACTTTTTACAAATTTCAGTTCAGTCAGTTCATTTCAGTTTCACCTTATTGTCAAATGGTATGTGCAAAACACAATATCTTGCCTTCAGGCTGGTCATAATAAACAACAGTAGAACAAAGCACACGGAACTGAAAACCACAAACCACTTCAGCCCTGCTCATAAACTCTTCACTTCTTCAGTGCTGTAGGATGGTCAATTGTGTCCTCTTACATTGTACACAGAAATGCCCCTGGATGGCAACATCTGTCCCATAGCAGAGGAAGATATTTGGATTATGGATTTCTGAAACCCATTAGTGGGAAATGTTGATATGTCTTTCTTTGTGAGTTTAGTATTCATGAACAGCAAGATCCAATCATGTTGCAAGTGGCCTGTAAGTCTTTAGTTACCCACACCTCACGATAAAAAATCAGAGTATAAAATTGGTGTTGCAGTGAAGGGGTTAACCAGCTTTAAAAAAAAAATCTGTTCTGACTCCCTTGATTTAAAAAAAAAAGAAAGAAAGAAAAGAAAAGAAAAGCCAGTTGAAAGAATGGATGATTTACTCTGGAAACTATCTCTTACACTATCATGAGATTATGCAGTAGTTTAAAACAAAGCAGTGACTGAAGTGATTTTTTTTTTATTATAAGGCTTCCCCCTGAAACAAAAGTCTTGTGCAGCCATATAAGAAAAACCCCCTGTCAGTATATGTCATTCACAATCATCCTTAAAACTGAATAAATTGAAACTAACATAGTATCAATCTCTCAACAGCCTTATATATACTCAATACTGATCATGTGTGTGAGAGAGATTTTTTACCATATTTTGTTACATTGAATCAGTTTACTAGTTTTGATTACAATGTATCATTGTTGGCATTGTAAGTTGTAAATTGCAAGCTTTGAGCACCTGATGATCCCTTTTCCCTCCCTTCATCTCTCTCTTGCCTTTTTTTTTAATTTTATTTTTTTAATGAATGTACACACTGTACTTTGTTTGTTCTTTGTTTGGCCTAAGGTATAACGTTTTAATTTTTTACAGGGGTCTTTTTTGTAATACCCATTTTAATCAGTTTTGTCAATGAGTATGCAGAAACATTTCAGTTTATCAATATATGAGTGACAAAGTAGGAAATGAAGAAGAAAGAAAGGAACAAACCAACCAACCAGCATACAAACAAAACAAACCAAATGTAAACATTTGAACTAGCCTACATAATAAATGCTATAGAGCGACAGACAGGCATGTTTATGGGCCTGATGTAGAGGTAGAAACTAGTCAGCAGTTGAAAGAATGTGAGCAGAGTGCCCCTGGGCAAGAAACTGACTGCACTGAATAGATCATATATTGTCGTACTGATGTCAGTGGAAGAGTAGCAAGCATGCCAATTTGACTTCTTTTTTTTCTTTTTAACATTTCCATCTGTTAGTGTTTGTCTGTTGTTTTGTCTAGCAAATTTGCCATTTATTAATTAAAGGCTGTTTTCAGCAGGAAGAAAAATAAAAAATTTTAAACGAAAACGGTTATACATGCAGAAATCTGCCCCAAGGCTAGGTAGGTGGGTTCGTTGTGTTTATGTGCTTAGATTGGGGATTGCAGGAGTTCAAAAGCCTGCATATAAGAAGAAAAGGACGCTGCGAGTGCAAATGGAAACATCCCACACCCTGTGCAAAAATCACTTTGAAGTTTCGTTGTTTCTTTTATACTAAGAAAAAGTAAGTTAAATTAGTAGCATCCAGTTAATGTCATTTTGTCAAATATATATATATATGTATATATGGTCGACTATCGTGAACGATAAAGTCCAACCTAGCACTATATTTTTATTCTCATTTGTGTTAGGTGCCATGCGCATAAATAAGTTACCGTTGTTTGCGCGGAGCAGCAGCAATTCTCTCCACCTGCCACCACAAGTCCAGGGCAAACCGGGTAAGACAGCTGATCTCATAAGAGACACAGACAACTGGACAGTAGTTGGCAAGTCGCAGCATATGGCCAGAGCCATGAGCAGTGCTCTGTGACAATACCCTTTATGCAGTATGCGGCTGCAGGATTTTGTGTCTGGGTTTACTCCCATAGCCTTTCCCCACCCAAGGGGTAACCCACAAGGCAGCGGAGACAGACGCAGGTCATACAGTCTACTGTCATACTGTAGCAGAGACTTAGCTCTGACCTGACTCTATATGGGTCTATATGGGCTAACTAAATAGCAAATCAACTGACTGACAAATAAGCAGCGGATAAAAGCGGCAGCAAATCAGTTGATTAACTAGACGGACACAGTGTGTACTTTATTGTCACGACAGAGTTCCTCCACGTTGTAATTCGGGCTGCTGTCCTCTGGGATATTGCGTCGCCCACAATCATCGTCATAATCATCATCATCATCACCATCATCTTCATCGTCGTCGTCGTCATCATCGTCATCATCATCATCATAATCGTCATCATCATCATCATCACCATCATCTTCATCGTCGTCGTCGTGACCATAATCATTGTCATCATCATCATCATCATCATCATCATCATCATCATCACCATCATCATCATCATCACCATCATCTTCATCGTCGTCGTCGTCACCATAATCATTGTCATCATCATCATCATCATCATCATCATGATCATCATCATCATCATCATCATCTTCATCTTCATCTTCATCATCAGAGAGAGAGAGAAAGAGAGAGAGAGAGAGAGAGAGAGAGAGAGAGAGAGGCAGAGAGAGAGAGAAAGAAAGAGAGGCAGAGAGAGAGAAGGAAAGAAAGAGAGAAAGAGAGGGAAAGAAAGAGAGAGAGAGAGAGGCAAACAGAGAGAGAGAAAAAAATAGAAAGAGAAAGAGAAAGTGAGAGAAAAAGAGGGAGTGTGTGTGTATGTGCGCGTGTGTGTGTATGCGCGTGCGCGTATTTGCATGTGTGTGCGCGTGTGTGTATGCGTGCGTGTGTCTGTGTGTGTGTGATTACGTGCATGCATGCCTGCATGAATATACACGTGCATTTTGGGGTAATATAATATTAATGTGTAATTGTATATATATACCTGTATGTTTTATTTCTATTCA
>JAVDPJ010376123.1:0-10760 GCA_034780015.1 Urosalpinx cinerea
TATTGCAGATATAAGAGTTGTTGTGTGTTTCCTATCCGTAATACTCTTGTCTCAAGTTTAAGGTACATGACAACATGAAACAATGATATATAGATGTTGTGATTAGTAAGGAATTTTTTAGCTGGAGTGGAAGATTGTGTATACTACAAGTAAGAATTTTTATTAACTTTTTAGCTGGAGTGGAAGACTAGACTACAAGTAAGGAATTTTTCACTGGAGTGGAAGATTGTGTAGATGTAAGGAATTTTTCAAATGGGGTGATTCCCCTATCGTCTGCCATATCACTGAGTGTGGACTTTTAAACTTTAACTGACCAACTAACCTGGGCTGGTAGTTCTTGGGTTCAGTCCCTATCAGGTGTATTTATGTTTAGGATGTTATCGCATTCCAGTCAGCTCCTATCCAGGCTTTAGTGTGCTACGGGTCAGTGGGAAAATGTGTGAATTAAGAATTACTATAATAAGAGTTTCTTTTTTAATTAGATAAGGTCTACAAAGGAAGAAGAAGAAGAATTTATTATTCATATAGCCGGTAAAAACCTCCACACCAATAGGCGTGATAGCAGCGCTGCCTCAGGGGCATCCCAGGTATTTTTGTGTTTCCGCAACCCACCGAATACTGGCATGGATTATGGGTTCTTTAAAGTGTGTACTTGATCTTCTGCATGCATGTACACACGAAGGGAAGAAGTAAGCCACTAGCAGGTGGAGAAAGATAAGCAAAGAAGACCCTCCATAGAAAGTCTGCTGCAACTATTATTTAGTATTATTACCAAAGTATTCATATTGTGTTTCAGCTGTTACTATTACTACTACCTCCATCATTAGTTCAACTTCTGTTTCCACTAGTATCAATTTTGTCCTAAATGAAGTACATGTTAACAGCGTTATTATTCTTCGGTGTCGTGACCCCTAATTTTGGATTTTTTTATATATATTTTTTTTTATCTCAGGTGGTAATTAGCAACAATCAGACACAAAATAAACACGATTCATTCACTTTTTGGCATAAAAGATTTACCTCGCTCACTCTTCTGTGACTAAAAAGCACAGTGTAACCAATTTTGTTTTTCATATTGCTGCTGAGCAATAATTGGATACAGATGACACACAAAATATGCTTTGTATTTTCATGCATGATTTTGGAAGCTATTCCTCGGATATTTTAGAGTCCTAATACAGAGGATAGACATTTGACTAGTCAGAGAAGGAGATGAAGATTGTTACACCGGTAGACACAACATATGTTACGTTTCTTCTCTCTAAAATGCTAGAACCTAAACAAGCCAGGAACGACAGCAGACTCGTTACCTGCCGGCACATCAGGGGAAGACCGTTCCCAATAGAAAGGCTTATTCACTGGTATTGCAGCACCATTTGCCAAAGGATGTAAGTGGGGTCCCCCTCACATTAGTCTTTGGAAGAGACAGTAAGCCCCACAGTGGGACAATGCGGATGTGAAATTAAAGGTCCCTCCTGTTTCTGGAACCACAGGAGCTGTCAAGCTAGCTGCTAAGTAGTTAGATGTCTCTCTTTCCTGTCATTTTCTCTTTTTGCTCTCTAACTTTCTTTCTTTTGCCTTTAAGTGTCCATTCGTCTGCCTTTCTTCCCAGATTTTCTTTAAAGCTCCTCGAAGTCAGCGTATGGATGCCTGTATGGCAAGATTTTTTTTTTAAACTGCGAAACATACAAAAATCTGCTCCCAAGATTAGGTAGGTAAGTTCATTATGAGTTTATGTGCTTAGATTGGGAGTGCTGGCAGGAGTTGAAAGCCTGCGGACAGGAAGAAAAGACAGTAACCAGTCTGTCTTGGGTCAAGTGGTCCTGGAAGACATGTCTGCAGAAAAATAAGCCTGTCAAAATCTACCATAAACAAAAGTCCTTGCAAAAGAGAAAAGTGCTGGTGCTTTTTTGTAATTGTGTGTTTCCCCAGTGATGAAAAAATTTAGTAGATTTCACGTGGAGAAACCAATTGTTGGCTGTGGTAAAGGAGTATGGTCTTTATCAGTTTTTTTCATATAATTGAATGTCCTAATCGGTGCACACAGTATTTGGCTGAGAATAAACAGTTATGTAATTTTGTTAGAGCATTTCTGTTTTCTTGTTTTTCGTAGCCTTTTCTATTTTGTAACTTTCCTAACCTTCTCTCTCTTACTCTTATTACACATGGTGAACTAAAAACTTATCTTTGTCTGTCAGCAATAAACAATCTTGAGCTGCTTCAAAAAGTAACAGAAGTATGGATTTTTTAAAAGGATTTTTCCTCTTTTTTATGTTCAGAATTTGTATGAGTTGGGGGGGAGGGGTAGTATTTTCTGATAAATGCTTCAAGTAGGACAAACATTGGATTTACATTTTCTGTTTATTTATTACCATTTAAGCAAATCAGACTATATTAAAAGCAGTAGATGAGTAATTATAAAATACCTTGAATGTAAAAACAAACAGAGAGCAGTATTTTGATTGACTATGTGTACAGGAGTTAGACTTGGCCATGGAAAACAGTGACACACTGAAATAGAATGGGTGCTGAGGGGTCCAGTACAGGATGAAAATGAAATACCCATGAAATTTCCTGAGTTGCCTTTTTTTATATATTAATCAATGATTTCTGTTGGTTTAAAATGTTCTGCTTCATAGAAAAGGGATGGATTCTGTGGGAGCAGAACAAGAAGATGAGATTTCTGTTGGATTCCTTGCAATATATGACTTGTGGCCCAGAAATCTAACTTTAGTTGTTCTCATCCAGTTAAAAAAAACATCATCAATAAAACTTTCGTTAGATAAATGAAGAAAGCATTGTTTGAACTGGACTGTCGAAAGTGTTGCCATGATTTCACAGGGAGGAAAATGCTGCTGGTTTCTGCATAGATGTTTTTGATCAGGGAGAAAAAAAAGGCTTTAAAAGATGTGAGGTGTAGGGCAGTGTGTGATGATGGTGAGTCAGAATCGCCGGGTGTAAGTGGCATGCGATTCTGTCTCATTGCGTCATGACCGTACATTTGTGCATGTGACTTTTGTCTCTTGTTACATGTAAATTGTTGTATATGTATATATAAATATATACATTTGTGCATGTGACATTGTTACATGTCAATTGTATGGACATTTTGTGATGCCATTTCTTCATGAATATCTTGTGGATAATTTTATGCTTGCACCTGGTTTTCTCATGTGCTTTTTTTTTTTTTTTTTTTTTTTAAAGCGATGTGCGTGCATCATTGTTTCTCAGTATCTGGACTGTGCAGTTTGTGTGTGTGTGCTTGCGCAGTTATGTTTGAAAGGGAGAAGCATTTTAGGGACATAAAATGCTTGGATATATATATACAAATATATACATACATGCTTTGATCTTGTTATTTCGCAAGTTTCATATGTACTTCCATGTAAATCCCACTTCTTGTTCACTGATGTGCATGCTTTTTTTTTTTTTTTGACTTGGTAAGATGTCCCTGATTACTTAATTCAAAAAACAGTCTTGTAATCACGTGTTGTTACTTCATACCATACGGTGCCTGTGCCCATTGTTACCTTGTATAAGTGCACCAACTCATGGATCGTGGCGGTCGGCCCAGTGGAAAACTTGAGTCCTGTCCCCCCGTGTACTGCGGAAAATGTCCGCAGGGAGCTGGAGGTTCGAGCCTACCGGTGACAGTCTGTACCTGAAAATGTGGACTTGTTTTCACTGACTGGGTCTTTCTTTCTTTTCGAGAGAATGGCTCTTTTTTCTTTTTTCCCCCAGGGTTTTGAGGGACTACTATATGTGTCAGAATGAAGAAATCACAGGAAACAGACTGTGTGTGTACTGGTGTGTATCTGGACATGGTACCTGTGAGGATCTTTCTGTGCATACACTAAACAGGCAAAGTGTTTTGGTCTGTGAGAACCATTTTTGTTGTTGCTTGCTTTTAAAATATATCATTGCCACATATTCAACATGCTGCAGTTTTCTCGATATGAAAAAAAAGACATTTGTTGTTGCATTATTCATCATGAGTGTCCAGTTCCGGACCATAATAATAATGTTGTATATTTGTGGACAGCTCTCTTATCTCCTGACAAAGGACTGTTTTGGGTATGAGCAATAGGGCATGGCAAAGGCTGTCACACCTCATTATTTCCAAATATTTGGATGGCTAATTCTCACAGCTCAAGTAATCTTTCTTATCTATGATAATTGATATGCTGTTCTGATTGGAACGATTTGTGGTGGTGCGCTTGGGAGTTGAAAGTTTGAATGTCGGATTAAGTTTGGTTGCCTTTCGTGTTTGACTTGCACTGATGAATGTGTATGTACACGTGTGTGTACATGACATATGTATGTGTATACATGTATGTATGAGTATCTATGTGTGTGTGTGTGCACATGGTGTGTGCCTGATGTAAAGGGTGCTTTGTCAATTAAAGGTCAGTATTTTTTATTCTTATCAAAAAAAAGGAGAGAAAAAAACCAATAATGAAATGTTTAGAATGAAACTGTTTTGTATAAAAGTAGAGTTAGACTACAGAAAAAATGACAAAACACACACACACACACACACACCACGCACGCACACACACGCACACACACACACACACACACACACACACACACACACACACAACATGTTTCTTGTTCTACATCTGTCTTGTTCTCCCATTTTCAGGTTTCGCTGTCATGTAGCTGTAAATTTGGAGCTGATTTAATCTGCATTTGTTGTGAACGTCTTCAGTGGGTGATTGTCTTGCCGTATATTCTTGTTAGATCTTTTTTATCCCTAAAGCTTTTCTTTTTTTTCTTCAAATAATTACACATTTTGAACTTTCAGGTTTCTTTTTTATAAGGAGCACACACCCCACCTCCCTTCCACACCCTGATAGATGATTGATTTTTTTTTAAAAGCAGAAAAAAGAAAGATTTGTAGTATGAGAAGCTATGTGTTTTGCCTATCCGTCCATGGAAGGTGGTTTTTTTTTCCTTTCCATGTTTTTTTCTCCCCCTCTGTTTAATCACGTTAACCCAGCTGGCTGCTTACACCAGGTCAGCAGCCCTGATGTGACCTCAGAGGTCGGTGGGGCTATAAGTATCATTATTGGATTAGAATTAAACACCAGGTCAGTGTCCATTTTTCATCTCAAAATGTACTGGCGGTGGTATTTCAACAGAGTTTGAACCCACATCATTTGAAGAATGCTAACTGGTTAGTCATCTTGACCTTGACATTTGTCTCAAGGTCACAGGATAAAGGATATTTTTGAAATGTTCATCTGTCTCTATTTGAGCAGAGGTTTCTTGTGAATTGTTACCAGCGCAGCTTGAATCGGTAATGCATAATTTTGATTATCCATTGAAGATGGTCTCACTTTTCACCATGTCTGGTGGTGGTGGTAAAGTTAAACAGAACATCAGACATAATAACAATAATAATGGAGTTTGTCTTACATCTCACAAACAGCTCTCAGGAGTCACTACTTTCTTGCATGCTTGCGTGATATGACCTTGATTAGAATTTCAAGGTCAGACAGGCAGGCAGGTCAGCTGGCCTTTTTTTTTTTGTACCTGTTTGACACTGAAATGCCATTTTATAAAATGTGAGGTTGGTGTGTGTTTGTTGTTTTTTTATTGTAGGGGAGGAGGAGTGGAGTCTTTCCTCTTCTTCTTTTACAAAAAAAAAAAAAATGTACTTTTGGGATGTTTTGGAAATGATTGTTACTGTTCAGAGTTCAAGCATAGACTACGTTCTGTTTAGTGTGGGCTGAAACTTGGTTTAAAATTTTCTTTGGTGCAGCATGAGCACTTAGCAGGTTAGGTAGGTAGGTTCATTGTGATTTTTTCTGCTTAGATTGGGGGTGCTCGCAAGAAGTAAAAAACAAAATTGCGTATGAGAAGAAGAAAGGAGCTAACACTGACTGTCCCGCCCCGTTGTTGCAATGTAGCTGACTAAGGTGGGATAACACAGTTGCTAACTGTCCCGCCCCGTTGTTGGAATGTAGCTGACTAAGGTGGGATCAAAAGTGGCTATGACATGCAAAAATCTGTCCTAAAGGTTAGGTAGGTAGGTTTGTTGTGAATTGATGTCATTAGATTGGGGGTGCTTGCAGGAGTTGAAAGCCTGCATATGGAGAATCAGTTAGCCATTCCTCTTTCAGAGGAAGTGATTACTCTTGACTCTTGTTCATTCCTCTCTTCCACCCACTTTAAAAGAAGTTTAAGTGACAGGGGAAGAAAATTCTAAAATATCTGCAGGGGAGTAGAGACTGCAGCAGTTTTGAAATGCATGTCACTTTCATTAATCGCAAAGCAAACTTAGTTCAGTTAGTGACAAATTATTTCAGAAATACCCAAATTATTTCAGAAATACTGGTACAAAAGAAAAAAGCATTTGTAAATTCACCTCTGTTCAGCATGTGCATCTGGAATTTCATTCCTGTGTTTTGGTATGTTATCATATGTCTTCCTCCCTCTCAACTTTGAAATTTCCCTCTCAATTTTGTGAAATATTCCTATCAACTCTGTTCAGGATTGGCAGCTCTTTGCTCAGTTTCCAAAGATTGAGTAAGAAATCTTTGTGAAGTGAAGACAAAAATGTTCCATAAACTACCTCAGGGAATTGGAACCAGAACAGCTGAGGCTGACTGATATACTTCCTCATGTCATGAGACAGCATATCTGAATTTTACCATGTTGATTTGTGTTCAGGCTCATCTTTTTCGGGGTTTTAAAGTAGTTCTGCTTATTACTCTTATGGCTGCGGTGTTCTTGTGGGGAAAGCATGTATGGCCACTTTCTTGCCTTTTATTTCTTTCCTTCCTTTATTACCTTCTGCTTTTACACCAGACATTTTTTAAAGCATATTTGTGTACTTCTTTTTAGGAGTCCACAGGAGCGTTTTAGGACAAGAGAAAAAAAGTTTCCGGACTTTTCCAAATGTCAAAGGGAAACAAATGGGCTGCAGTCCTCATTTCTTGCCCCAGCGGTGTAACACAGCAGAGTGTAAATGAAACTGTCTTCCTGTTTCTGCAGTACCCTAATCAAGGTAGCTGTGCACTAGTTACATGTAAGTAGGGTTTGGTCTCTTTCCTGTCATGCTCTCTTTCTCTCACAATTTCTCTATTTTTGCCTCCAATGTCCATTTGCCTGCTTTTTTTTTTATATGATGCAATATTAATCTTTTATCAATGGTATCAGAAAAACGTCTTGTTTAATTTCAGCAGAATTAGGTTATGTTAAAAAAAAATTCAAACAAAAATTAAATTAAGAAAACTGACAATTCATGAGACTAACCCATTTCACTGGTGTAATGAATAGAATTAATGGTACATTATGTGTGCATTTTTTTTTCTTTCCTGTAGGTATGTCAGGACTATCACTTACTTTTTTTGAAGCGCAAGGAAGGCAGAGTTTGGCTGCCTTAATGGCGGGATAAAAAAAAAGTTTTAAAAACCCTGATTACACAAGCAAAAATCTACCCCCAAGGTTAGGTAGGTAGGAGTTGAAAGCCAGTGTATGCAGAAGAAAACGTTAACATATGTGTAAAGCCATGTTTATTGAGCTGTAATTTAGCAGTTAGTTCTTCCTTGAGAGTTACTAGGCTGCTGAGTTTTGGGGGGTTGTTTTTTTCCCCTTCGTAAACAGAAGCAGGTTTTGTAGTTGTTAAAAAAGACAGTCACGTGTGTTACTTTTTGTTATTTTGGGACCTATGTATGCAATACATGCACACATATTGTACACAAACAGCATTATCAATATTATCATTATTATTTTCTTGTGCCTTTTCACAGTTTCAGGAACGGATCTATGGCCTTAAAAAATCTTGAGCTACTGGTAAATTGTTACGTATTGAGCGGAACTTTATTACGATATTGAATATAGAAAGTTTCTATTGGAATGAATTGGTTAGAAACTTTTAGATGAATTCAACATTGATTTTTGCCCCTTCCCTTTGTGAAACTTGCCATTAAAGACTTGAGTCCGTAGGCTGAAGACATAATATTGATATATGTCATAATAGCTATGTCTTTTCATAATATTTTAAAATGCATCCATAACGTTTTAATTTTCAAAGACTTTTTTTTTTTCAGTGTGAACTTTGTCCGTCTTTTTGGTTCATCTGTGTAACATATACAAGTATTGTTCATTCACATGGATGTTTAGAATTTTACAAGAAAGTTTGGGGTTTTTTTCTGGCCACTTTTTTGTATCAAGGGTTACAGGTACATACATGCAGATGTTTACTTTCATGGTATGTCTTTTTATTTTTTCTCTGATATATGGTTGAAGGATGTTTTTATAAGTGTGGCAGAATTTTTATTGCTTTAGACCTAATTTGGAAATGTAACACATACTCACCAGTCCAGTTTCGTACAATTATTTGAGGACGTATGTTGATATTCTTTACAGACCTGGATACATCATTGGGTTTTGGGCAGCAATGAGCAGATACCATAGCGGTGTGCTGCCATTTTCTGATAGTATTCTTTAAGGAATTGGCTTCCCTTAACGGTATTATTTTGGTCTTTTTTTTTCCTGCTGATTTTGTGCATTACAAGAGAAATGTCAGAACTCTAATTGTATCTTTCCACCTTTATTGGTAGTATTCATATCATAGCTGAATGGCAGGACCTTAACAGTAATGTAGTAGATTCTTTCCCTTAGGTTAGAGGAACCAAATGTTTCCCAACAACTGAATCAAATGTTCCAAAAGTTTGGTTCAGTTTTCCACACTGTTTTAAAAACAGGCTGTTGTGAATGTGTTCTTGATTGTTTTGAGTTGTTACGAATCAGAACTTGGGACTTTTCTTTTTGCCTGTGGGTTCAGGCATTCTAGGCATAAATATAGAACCTGGTGCTTCTGATAATGGTAGGCGCTGAGACGTTAAGACGCAGTGGATTCAGAATGGAAAGGACTTTAGGTGTTAGGTTGCAGACTGCTCGGCTCATTTTTTGCTCAAGTGAATTTTCAGCTCAGAAATATACCGCAGAGCTGACAACTATCGTGGAGTGAGGCAGAGATGGAGACAGGTCAGATAGTTAGTGTTTAATGTCTCTTAATATGCTTCTGTTTCTTTGAGAGTAAACTGTCTACTAGCAGAGCTGCATGTGTTAAGATTGTGTACATATGCTTTGTAAAATAGTCGTATCTGCGTCTGTGACACATTTTGTAAAGAAGATAGACGTGTGACATGCTTTGTAAAAAAAATAATAAATAAATAAATAAATCCCATATTTCTTTCAGTCTGTGAGAATACCTCGCAGAAAAACCGGTGTTCTTCTGTCAGTGTCAAGAGGTAGGATTTGTGCAGTGTTGAAATGACATGCAGAAAGATAGAGCTCATGTTGTGGTGTTTTAAGCTTTTGCATAGTTTTTAACAGTTTGTATATTATGTGTTGTGCTGTGTATGCATGGTGTGTTGTGGGTGTGTCTGCGCGTGTATGTGTGTGGTGCTTGGATTTGTTTCCGTAATACAAAAAATGTGTGTGAATATGAAAGAGCTGTGGTATGGAATGGAGCCATTTTCAGTTTAATTTAACCAGAACTGCGCTTGAAAATTTCGAAAGGAAATTTGGATGCTTTCAGTACAGGAATCAAGTATATTGTATGTATTAGATGACTATAATTGCTTTCTGTCCAACCCCTCCCCACATCTTTCGTTCATGGATGCTACAGTTTAGTATATTATGTATACTATGCGTCTAACTGCTACCCCCCACCACTTCCCTACTTTTTGTTGTTGTTGCTCTTTTCAGAAGTGTTTATCAGCATTATGACTTGGCCACCAGCTTCTAGTTTTGATTGATATATGTTGTGAAGTACAGGTGTATATCAATCAGGCAAAGAGCCTTAAAGCTCTATCAAGGTAACTCCTTTATATTTGCTTCTGGCATTTTTCTGTTTAAACTCTGTCCAAAACTCTCTTCTCTCTCTCTCTCTCTCTCTCTCTCTTTTTTCTTCTCCCTACCTCCCTCTCTCCCCTCTAATCTCCCTTCTTTGGCTTTCCCCATTCTTCGTGATCTTTTTATTCTGTTTTGTAAAGGACATCTGTGATTCAATTTCCGGTATATATAGATATATTCAATTGTTGATGTCTTTTTTTTCTTCTGTGCTTTCCTTGTGTTTCGTTCTTTAGAACAGACAAAATGAAATAAATTGATGTTTGGAGGGTATCCTGAAAGGAGCATCACATGTGAACGCAACCATGATTATATATAACGCTGTATTTCGGCCAGGACTCGCAACCACCAGGTGATCATGTCCTTGTAAATAGAATCAGCGCTTGTATTATAATAGTGGAAGGGGAGAAAATGTGAGATGAAACATAGGACTATTTTGCATCGTGATTTATTTTGAAGAGACAATTATGAAATTACTTTTTATTGATTTTCAAAGCATTGTGTGCTTTCTCTCTGTCTCTCGCTCGCTCTCTTTTTCATGCATGTGGAAGGGAGAGCACACGTGTTAGAATGGTGTCAGTATAATGAATCAATGATATGAATGAATGCTGGTGTGTGTGTATGTTTGTGATGATGAAGTTTCATTGTCCGATAATCAATCAGGCTTAGCCCTAGTGCGGCCGCCGTGGTTGGTGGGGCTGTAAACGTGAATGAATGAGGACTGATTGGCTGGTGGCGCGGCCTCTGATGATCGAGAGAGAGTGTGTTTGAGTTCAGTTTTGTTCTATTTCTTGCTATGCTGTGCAGCCGGTCTTGTTGAAGATTGTTACCGAGGCAAAATAAAAATTGTCAAGGAAATTTGGGTGCGCGTGTTTGTGTGTGATGGGGGG
>JAVDPJ010377233.1:0-16724 GCA_034780015.1 Urosalpinx cinerea
ATCTCCAGTTCGGCCGGCAAGTGAGGCCTAACCAATCATTCAATCCGACGCCTTCGGCGCGGCTTAACTCAGGCGTTAGGCCTCATAAACAATCAACTGGAGCCGGGCTGAAGAGTCTGCGCGATATCTCTCTAAGCCAGCGTGCCCAATTAATTGGCGGTGTCGTGCTGATAGGCTTCGGATTAGTTCAGCTCGTTCGCTACACGTTGGGCTATTCCATTTCTTTTGGCGTCCCTGGCACCTCGCTCTACGGCACAGGCTCTAAGGTTTCGAGCATTTACGTCATCATCTCCGTTGTTGGAGTTATGTTGTTCCGCAAGGTCTATGGCAAGCTACCGGCCCCGAGCAGTGAGGCCTAACTAATCATTCAAGCCGACGCCTTCGGCGCGGCTTAACTCAGGCGTTAGATGTCCAATGTCACGTTCCACGTCCTTCTCCGTGCGGCGTTCCTTCTACAGACTTCCTAAGGAAGAAATTGACCGTATCTGTGACAAAGCGCTATCGCGGAGCAGATACCTGGACGCATTTGTTTACTCCCTGGCGTGTGTCTTGCCCGCTTCTTTTATCTGGGCGCGCCCACTTTTTCCGCTCGGTGCATTCCCGGGCGGAGCGATTTGGCTAGGAGGTATGTTCTGCATGACGGCGCTAAGCTTACTTGTCATTCGCCAATATGCGGCATGCTCTGTTCGCTACCACTGGGCGCGGTGCTATCGCTGTTACGCGTCCGAGCAACGGCAAGCTCCGAGCGACAGCATCTAACTAATCATTCAAGCCGACGCCTTCGGCGCGGCTTAACTCAGGCGTTAGGCCGCACATGCGATACATAGCTTTCGATGCGTTTGAAGTTTCCAGCGAGAGAGAGAATAGATATCCCTCTGTCGCACGGTGGTTGATCGAGGTGGATGAATTCGGTAGACCCATTCGTGAAATCGGATTGAGTTCGGGCGATGCGCCGGTGTACCGTGCTCCGAACGGTATTGATCGCGGGTTGTTCACAGATTCGCCAGTCACTTTCGGCTTAGATTGGACGGATGCCGTCGATCTCCCCCAATTTGAGGAAGCGTGGGCGCTCGCGGCACAAGCACGGATAGGCCTGGCCTAACCAATCATTCAAGCCGAACCCACTGCGTGGGTCGGCTTAACTCAGGCGTTAGGCCACAAGGAGACTCAACGCATGACCATTTCAAGTAAGCCCCTGCTTTGGTTTGCCGCAGTAGCCGCAGTACTTTCGGCAGCCTTGTTTTCGTGGTGGAGTCGACTCATGGCTGCGGACTTTGCTGCTTGCGTGGCTTCGGCATCACCGCCAGGTGTCGATTGTCGGCACAGTGTCCGGTTTTTTGCGGCGATCGCATTGGCCGGACTCTGCGTTTTGCTCACTTCCGGAGTAGCACTTCGCCGGGCTCGCGGCTCATTCGCCTCCGGGCGAGCGGCCTAACTAATCATTCAAGCCGACGCCTTCGGCGCGGCTTAACTTAGGCGTTAGGGCCCGCGAACGGAATTACGATGGACCCACGAGAAGTTGACCCCCGCAGCCGATACTTCAACGAAGAAGGCGACTCATTGCCTCCGTTCGTTCTCGAGAACTGGCGTGGCGGCGTGCTCGACCCCGACAAGTTCCACCATGCAAAGCTTCCGAAGTTCTTGTTTGAGTCGCTTGTTAAAGCGGCCCGGTCAGAAAGCGTTCTGCTGCGTACCTACACGCCTGACGCAGTCGCCTCAGTCTCTCTTGAGCCGTCTTGGGACTCGTTTCGTGCGCATCGCTTCGTAAAAGAAAACTGGTCATTGGAGTACGTGCTGTACGACGCATCGGGCAAATGGGCCGTGCTGCTCGACCCGGATGCGGTGGTAGTCGGAGCGGAGGCCGACTTGGCCGACAAAATCGATGCTCAGCTAAATGAGCACGGCACGAGTCTGGCCGAGCTGACCCACCAGTTCTTCCCCGACCTGGATCCGGCAAAACCGTACAATCGCTATTACTTTGCTGTAATAAATGGGCATCGCTCGCGCGGGCCCTAACTAATCATTCAAGCCGACGCCTTCGGCGCGGCTTAACTAAGGCGTTAGGCCGCACATGAAAGTCGAGTACGACTGGGAAGATCTGAAACCAATTCATCCTCTCTGGTACACGGTACTGATCGCACAGGCGCTTGGCGCTGTGATCAATCTTATTCTGAAAGGCACTGCGAATTGGTTTGATGTTGCTTGGCAAGGTGGAGCGATCGCAACGTTTTTGGGATTCCTCACGGGACTGCTCGTCCAGGCGTACCTTAGGCCGGGGACCATCGCCGAGAATCGATCAATGGTTGTATTCGTCGGAATTGTTTCTTTTTGTATCTTGTTGTTTGGCTTGTTCATGCCGCTCAGCGGCAGTGCGGCCTAACCAATCATTCAAGCCGACGCCTTCGGCGCGGCTTAACTCAAGGCGTTAGGCGCCATGTCGAGCAGTGCAGACCTCAGTTGGGCGTTTCATGGAATGGTCACTTTCTTGCTTGCGCTATCTACAGGGTGCGCAGTTGGTATCTTGCTTTTTTACATAGCCCCCGCTATGGATATCTGGACAGAGCACAGGTCGCTGAACTTCGCTATCGCCAACCAATATGTTCCGTTGGCGCGCGCTTTTGCCATCTTCAGTCTGATATCAATATCCTTACTTATCTGGCGGAGCTGGGTGCGCTACATTGGCCCTTGGTGGCGGTCTGGAAGCGACGCCTAACAGAACATTCAAGCCGAACTCACCGCGGGGTCGGCTTAACTCAGGCGTTAGGCCCCAGGGGAGCACTGTCGTGAGTGGTGAAGACGTCTTGGATCAGATCTACGACTGGCTGTCCCGCAGGCACCCTAATGGGCCGGAGTGGGACAAGGTTGGCTTCCACTGCTTCCGTGACTGCGATCCAATAGTTCGGGCCGTTCTCGCAATGGATGCAGTGGAAGCGGAAGTTTCAAACGGCGCTTGGGGTCAACTTCTCTGGAACACCTACCCGAACTGGCGGGAAGTTCTAACTCTCGCTAAAGCCGGATACGAATCAATGCTAGCTTCCGAGCAGTCCGCGGCCATTGATTCAATGGCGACAAAGTTCTCTGAGTACGAGTCAAAGTGTGCCGAAGCGATGGCGCGAGTGGAACAAACAAGTTTCGAGCAGGAGTTTGGCGAGTTCACATCGATCGGTTACGCCGACGTTGGCTTCAAGCCGCAGTTCGCCTTCTTGGACGAATCTCTCCAGGACAAGCGCTCCCATTGGCTTGCTAAGAATCAGGCCGCGGTCGATCGCGCAACGGCGGCCTAACCAATCATTCAAGCCGACGCCTTCGGCGCGGCTTAACTCAGGCGTTAGGCCTCATGAGAAGTTTCTGGCTAGGGTCGTCTCTGAGTCTCGCGCTAGGCTTTGGCCTGTCGGCGTTGATGTACTTCACCCTCACATCAAGCCAGGCAAAGAATTGTCAGATTAATGGGGTTCCTTGCTCAGACACAGAAGCGCTCAACCTCATCTGGTTCTGCGCCATGCCAGCGTCGGTTTTCCTGTTCATCGTCCTGCTGGGCATTCGGGTCAAACGGCACAGCCCGCGGGTGGCCGCGTGGCTTGTATCCTTGCCGCCGGCTGGCCTACTCATTTACGCTGCTTTCAAGGCATCAACCATGCCGATTGGCGGGTGAGGCCTAACCAATCATTCAAGCCGAACCCACTGCGTGGGTCGGCTTAGCTCAGGCGTGAGACCTCAAAGGGAGTTTCGATGGCGCTCTTAGCCTTCATCCTGCTTGCTGCTGGAACTTCTTCACCCAGTTCGCCCAACGGAGACATTCTGGGCGTAATGCGAAGCGGTGACGGGAGCGAGTGGAAACTTATTGATGCTCCGACAAGACTGGGAGGGGAGTGTGCGGGGCAGAAACGACTCGTTATCCTCTCGCGAGATGGAGAATATGTAGAAGGTTATTGCTGGCGCCTGCTACCAAACACGCAGCTAATCTCTCTTAGCTCTCCGGATCAATCAGTGATGACGGTCCCTGCCTCCTTCTTCGAGGCACAGGTCACAAAACCATGAGTGCGGCCTAACAACTGATCCAACCCGACCGCCGGGGTCAGGAAACGCATAAACCAACCGTCCCGGGCCGGCGCCGGGTTGATCCAAGTGTTAGGCCCCAAAGAGACACTTCCGCATGTTGAGCCTTGATAGTCATCTCTGGAGCGAGCTTCGACATGCCTATGGCATGGCTTCGGATACGCCTGCTCTCTTGCGTAAACTTGACTCGCTCCCGGAATCCACCGGTCAAAGCGAACCATGGTTCTCTTTGTGGAGTTCCCTCGCGCATCAGGGAGATGTTTATTCGGCGTCGTTTGCTGCCGTGCCGCATGTCGTCCGAGCGCTCGCCACCGCTCCCACATTGGTTTCTTCCACATACTTCCAGTTTCCCGCTTGGGTTGAGATCTGCCGGCAGAACCACGGCACGCCCATCCCGCCAGATCTAGAAGAAGCGTACTTCTCCGCCTTGGCGGAGCTACCTGGTCTAGTTGCTGCGGCGGCGTCGCGCCCATGGGACGCAGACTTTTTGGCCTGCGCTCTATCGGCCCTCGCGGCGGCAAAGGGAAGCGGAAAAATTGCTGAGGCAGCGTTGGAGCTGACCCCCGAGACCGCGGGAAACTTCCTGGAGTGGCTCTCGGAGCAGTAGAGTTGTAGGCCAACCAATCATTCAAGCCGACGCCTTCGGCGCGGCTTAACGCAGGAGTTAGGGCTCATGAAGCGCAAAGCGGTTCTTCCTTTTCTCCTGTTGTTGCTCGTGGGCACAGGCCCCGCTCTTGGATGCCGCTTCGGCCCCGGGCCGCGATACGGGGAGGTGTCTGAGTTTCAAGTTCTCGCGGTCAGAGTGACCGGCGTCCATTTGACCAGCTTTGAGAGTGAGGAGCTGCGGAAGAAAGACGCGGACGTAACGAGCGAGGCGTCGGACGATCTCGACACAATCTCTCCAGTTAACTCCACGCCGGAGTTTAGTGTCCACGTGCTAGTCGATCGCGTCCTAAGTGGAGAGAGCGAACCTACTCGTGAGTTCAGCCTGGGTGGGTGCTTCGTCCATATGCCCACACTACGCGAGTCCGGACTGATCCTTGTGGCTCCCGACGGCAAAGCTTTTGGGGTTTGGGAAAGTGAGGGTGATCGCTACACAGAGTGGGTCCGTGAGCTGGGCATAGCCTCGGCTGATGAGCCCTAACCAATCATTCAGGCCGACGCCTTCGGCGCGGCTTGACTCAGGCGTTACTCCCCTAGACATGCATCCCGGCGAGCCACTTCAATACCCGCCGCACTATCCGCCTACCACCCGGTGGAAGCGCTTCTTCATCGGCGTACGAGTGCTGGGCCCGGATCTCTCCTTCTTCAGAGAACTTCGTGCGTCGCAGAGTGCGCGCACGGTGGAGTCTATGTCTGCGTGGGGCGGAGGCGAGAGATTGGCGCTTGCTGCGGCAGTGGGTTCAATCTTTTCCAAGCATTGCAACTGGCCGAGCCCGTACTTCCTGCCGGGAGACATGGCATCGGTCATCGCTGGTGGCTCAACATTCGGTTGGCTCGACGAGACGGATGTTGGCGACGCCATCCAGGCCATTGAGGAGCTCGTTGGAGCCAAGATGCCTCCTGGCTTCTGGGGCGAGGCCGGCTCGGGTACGCTGGGGCACCTGGTGGACCAATTGGCTTCGGCCGCGGGACCTAACCAATCATTCAAGCCCACGCCTTCGGCGCGATTAAACTCAGGCGTTAGGCCACACATGAACGGTCTGAAGCTTTTTGCAGCAATAGAGCTGGTGGCTTTGGCCTCACTGCTGGCTGTAGCTGCAGCAATGGCTGGCTACGGTGCTGCAGATTCGGCACTTCACGCCAATTCGCTACTCAGCCCAAGCTCATCCGCTTGGCTGGGCTTCGCTTATACGACCATGCTTGGCGCGCCGGCAGTAGCAGTCATTGGCGCCCCCACGTACTTCTTCCTGCTGCAGCGCGGCCTTGCCCAATGGCCATATGTACTGTTGGCTGGCGCAGTTCCTGGGCTGGTAGCTTCGGTGGCGTCGGTTTCGCTGGGCCTCTGGGCAATCCTCTGCGGCATCGCGGTCGCGGCACTAACGCACGCCGTATACCGCAAGGTCGGCCCTCACATTCCGATCAAGCCGCAGCCGCTCCGCGGCCCGGCCTAACTCAGGCGGTTAACGCCCAGGGAGAATCTATGCGAAGTCTGGTAGCAGTAATGGCCGCCTTGGCTGCGTTCGGCTGCAGCCCCTCCGTTGTCCACCCCGGCGACGGGTCCGCGGCAGGGCCCGCTCTCCCTGTCCGATCGAATACGCAAGATGCGTCGAGGGCTGCCAAGATGGAGTTCCTACTTGCATCAGCGGCGGCCGATTTTCAGTTGCATCCTCCTGGCGGGGCTAGGCTACGGTTTCAGAACGTGCGCCTGGGGTATTTGGGCACTTCCGCAGGCACACTGAGATACATGCTGTGCGGTACCTTTTCGTCCGATGCGTCCCGCCTAAGCGCTGAGACGACCCCGTTCGTAACAGTCGACTCGCCCGGTGGACCCAACGGATACCAGCAGTTGATCGGGCCAAACAGCATGTGTGCAGATCCTGCTGCAACCTTTGACAGCACGAGTGATTTGTCTTCCGCGCTGCAGGACAGATTCGACTCAATCGCCTCAGCCCGGCGGTGATCCGGCTTGGGCGCTAACGATTCATTCAAGCCGAATCCACTGCGTGGCTCGGCTTAAGCCAGGCGTTAGGACGTAAACGAGCTATGTCGCATAACTCTGAACTTAAAGATCGATGCTTCGAAACGCTAAGAGCGATCGCATCGCTCCCCGCATTAAATGACGAGACATTCGCGGATACTCTCTTCGAGGGCCTCGATATAGATGCGTACTCATTCTTATCGGCCGACGCGCTGGACCAGCTTGCTTCTGCGGGCCTCCTGTCTACGGAGGCTGTAGCTGAGATGGGCGTGCTACGTCGCCAACTCCTGGACAAGATCACGGCTTTGCACGAGGCCGGCGTTTATTCCCCGGCATCCATTCGAGCCGACCCGTTCTGGGCTTCCGCGGCTACAAGGTGCAATGCAATACTTAGCGCGTAAATGCAGGGGGCTGGTGACAGCGGCCTGACCAATTATCCAAGCTGACGCGTTCGGCGCGGCTTAACTCAGGCGTTAGGCGTCATGGGGAGATCCTCAGCTTGAACGATATCAAGATCAGTTGGGCTGGGATGCATGGTGAGGGGATGCGACTTGAGCTGTCCTGCGACATTGAAGGCCAAAGGCAGCATTTCGCAAGCTTCGTCGCAGATGAAGATGACGAGTCGTTGTACTTGGAGTTGGTAGTGTCCGGCCAGCCCGTCCGGGTTTCCGTTTCGCAACTCGAGGCCCTGATCGCAGATGCCAAGAGGGATGTTCACTCTGAGTCCTGGTACGACAAGAATCCGGCGAGCGGTAATGACGCCTAACCAATCATTATGGCGGACGCCTTAGGCGCGGCTTAACCAAGGCGTTGGCCCGCACACAGACCCCGATCTTCCTGACCAAATGCCTATTCCGACTCTCCAGACCGAGCGGCTTCTGCTTCTGCCTCTGAGCGCAGAGTGTGAGGCAATCTACGAGCGCTTCTACACCGACGCAGCGGCGTCGAAAGCCTACGGAGGTCCACTGTCCAGCGCGGCGGCGTGGAACCGACTGGCCAGCGACATCGGTACGTGGCAGCTGACAGGTTTTGGCGTTTGGGTGGTCAAGCGCAGATCCGAGTCCGATCTTGTTGGCGTCTGCGGCTTCTGGCAAGGGAAGGGTTGGCCACGTGAACTTACCTGGTGGCTTCTCCCCGAAGCTCGAGGCCAGGGAATCGCAGCGGAAGCGTCGCGAGCGGCTATCGCCCACGCATACGCGGTCTTCGGATGGAGCACCGTCGAGACGTACATGAACGACTCGAATGAGCCAGCACGCGCACTCGTCATGAAGCTTGGCGGTGTCAAGAAGTGTCGGCAGGCCTTTCCTGATGGTCTGGATCGCGATGTTTTCGTGCTTCCGGCGCCTGGCGCCCTGCCGATGGCGCCCGCCTGGATCGAACGTTAGGCCTTGGAAGGAATATTCGTGGCGACTGCATGCCTTCTGTACCTCGCGCTTTCACTTACACTCCGACGTCGCTGCGCGATGCGGCTTGATTCAGGCGTCAGGCTCACACCAAGACCATGTCCACTCCTGCACAGAAAGATTCATGGGCAGTTTCCCTCCGCCACTTGGCTGCCAGTCGGTTTTACCTGCCGCTAGCAGAGGCCGAAGCCGACTCAGCCTGGTCGGCTGTCGGGCACTACCTGCACCACAATGAGCTTGGCTTGGCGCTTGAGGAGGCAGTTGGGCTAGGCTTGGCCTGCGAGGCTCCCCGGGAGTACTGGACCGAACTTTTACTCGCCGCAGAAAGCATGCAGTACGTGGAGCAGCTGCAGGCAATACGAGCCAGGCTCTAACCAATCATCCAAGCCGAACCCGCCTCGTGGATTGGCTCAACTCAGACGTAAGGCCAGCCGCGTGAAACCCCTGCCATTCTCTGTGCGAAGACGCTTCATCAGCCTGCCTGACGAGGTGACTGATGCGATGTATGACAAGGCCTTCGCAAGAGCGCAGTTTCTTCTGAAATGTGGCTGCCTTGCGGCCGCGTTGATATCTGCGTCGATCTATGTTTTCTTTGAGGCGTCGGCTATCTCCTCGGGCTCTTTCCAGGCCATCGGGGAATTGGTGAGCAAGACGCTCGCCATTGCCGCCTTGACCTTCACTGCACTTGGCCTGTCGTTGAGTCGCTGCGTGCTTGATCTCGCTTCCCGAGGCGTACTCACTTCTTTCGCGGCCTCGCTCGAGCATCGTTGAGTGTTGCCACACGTGATCATTGGGGCCGACACCTACGGCGCGGCCAAACCAGACTTCGGGTCCCGGATGAAACTTCTCTCGGTTGCGATACTTGGCGTGGCGGGGTGTACTTCGGCGTCAGATCCGCCCATCCCCTTGCCTTCGGGGGAGTACGAGTTCGCGCATCGATTCGCCGAGCAGCCGTCCGTTCCGAGCATACGACTCACGGTTCGCATTGATGGAGCGCACGTGGTTGTTGTAAACGAGAAAGCATCGGATCCTTTTCCGGCTGGCGTACTCGATGAAGGCACGCTCATGTGGCACGCTGCGTCAGCACGATGGATCATCGGCCTCGATGAGGCGGATCGATCGCTTCGTGACGTCGGGGGATGCAGCGGCGGGCCCGAAGTGATAGATCTCCAGTACCGGATCTACTGGACGTGCTAGCCCGGGCGAGGCCTGGCTGGATCCTATCCGATGGCTTCGCCGCAGCTCAATCGCCATATAGATGCACGCTTCAGCAAGGCGCAGGCTGACTTCGCTGTGCGGGATTGGGGCGTCAAAAGGACATCCATGCAGCGCGCACTCCTCGCAGCCGTTGTCGCTACCACCCTGGTGGGGTGTAAGTCGGCCGAGTTTGGCTGGTCACCCACCGAGACGGGTTGTGTCGCGCGAGGGCTGTTTGAAGCAATGGAGAACCCCGGCGAACTCCCGAACGGTGACCTCGGCAATACGGACATCCGAATCGGTCGGCTACCCGACACGGGCAACGGCCTCGCCCACCTCATTCACTTCGACAGGCGGTTCGGCGGGCTGGGCCAGGTGCAGGGACCGCCCCAGGTGCGGCTGTCAGTCGGTGATTTCAACCAGCGCACCTGCACGGTCGTGATGGATGAGGCCGACTGCCCGGAAGCGGCGGAGGCGTACCGCAGGCTCGCATCACAGACGCTTCCCCTCGGGTTCCTGTTCGAGGATCCATCGGGGCTTTCGCTCATGCACGGCACCACGTACCACCTGCAAAGCTTTGACGGGAATGGAAACGAAACGAGATGGAGCTACTCCGGCTCGCCGGCCCATCCGTTGCAGGATGAAATCGACCGTACCATCGACGGTCTTTCGCGGTGCCTCGCCCCTGCAGCTGCGGCATTTCGCGCGGGGCCTTCCAGCCAATCCATCAAGCCGGCATCGCCACGCGGCGAGGCTAGGCAAGAGGCAATTGCCCTATGACCACCGGTACGCACACGCAACTATTGGCGGATCTGTTTGCATCCCACGGACTGGAATCCCGAATCGCCCTTCGACTCGCTGACAACGAGAACCCGGCCATCCGGATCTGGCCGTTCGCCGTCAGCCAGGATCGCGCCACGAGGAATCAGTCGCTTTCACGCGCGTCGGATTCCGGCCCATTGGCTGTGCCGCGCGATCACCCGATCACACACGCCTTGGTGTTGCCTTCGACGATCGATGTCTACGATCAGGCAAGACGCATCGTCTTCGATAATCCGGTGTTGATGCGCGGGGAAACGCGGACCCGCGTCTTGATTGAAACAATGGCATTGGCAGACGTCACGGCCCTCTTTCTTGCCTCCCGGGCTGAGTACGTGCTTGCCCTGGCCGTGGCGCTGGATGATGCCTGAGGTTTGTTCGTACCCCCCTTCGGCATCTTGCGCATCTACGGGTAGCGTCGGAAACTAGAAGGCATCCATTTGTTTCGGGAGGAGGCATGGGCGGTTTCAGCATCTGGCACCTGCTTGTGTTCTTCTTTGTCGCGGTTCCGGTGTTCACCTTCATCGCGATCTGGTTGGCTGTTCGCGCGCTGAATCGTTCGGCGGCAGCGGCAGCGTCGAGACGCCCGCTTTCCGGCGGAGGCAACGCGGACGCCATCGAAGGGACGCGGCTCCAAGTGAATGCATTGGCTGGCAGGAGAGATGGAGATGGTTCAGCAGAGCAGTGAATACGTCGTCGGCTGGGGCACGCTCATGCTCATCAACGCCGGATTGGCGCAGAGCAAAGGTCGGGGAGGGCTCAATTGGTTCCTCTTGTCCATCCTGCTCGGCCCCATCGCAACGTTCCTTATTGTCGTGCTCGACCCGGGGGCTCCTTCGCCACCGGGTGACGGGAGCTGACGGATTGCTTGATCCGATCAGCCCATCGCTCGCCTCCAAATTCAGACCTCGGGTTCCCATGCCGATATTTCGCTGCCTGATGCGCGGAGAGAACTTTCCCGGTGTCCTTCTCGGCAAGGTCGATCCCGTCGGTTTCTACGCGACGCGCTACGTGGAGGCGGCGTCCGCCGAGGACGCCGAGCTCGCTGCCCTGGCGTTGCTCAGGGATGACCAGACGCTGAGTGTTCCGGCCCAGGCGCGCACCGAGAACGCCCAGGTCTTCTTCGAAGAGATCGAGGAGCTGTCGACGGGCGACGAGCAGGGCGCAAACGCAGGCTTCACATTCTTTTCAATGGGCACCTAGTCATTGATTGAAGCCGACTCGGTTGGCCCGATGCTTGCGGCGCAGCAAAACCCAAGGCCATGATCACAACTTGCCTATCGGAGGTCCCATGAGGATTGAAGTCGCCACCATCGTGCGAGCGCCGATGGATACGGTCTGGAATGCCTACAGCGACCCCGGAGACATCGTGCAATGGAACGCCGCGTCGGACGATTGGCACACGACCCGGTCGTCGGTTGACCTCCGGCCTGGAGGCCGGTTCAGCTCGAGGATGGAGGCCAAGGACGGCAGTTTTGGCTTCGACTTCGAGGGAACCTATACCGCGGTGTCGCAACACAGCCTCATTGAGTACGACTTCGGAGACCGCAGGGCGCGGGTCGAGTTCAGCGAGCATCCCGAAGGTGTGACCGTCCTTGTCTCGTTTGATGCCGACGACGCGCACTCCGTGGAGCAGCAGCGCGACGGCTGGCAGGCCATCCTGGACCGCTTCAAGCGGCACGTTGAGGCCAAGGGGTAGGTTGGCTGGGTTGCTGGCTTCAAGCCGCTCACCCTGAAATCAGACCAGGGCTTCCCGGTGCTGGCCACGTTCACCGGCCCGGAGAAGGTGGCTCCGTGGGTTCAGCGCGAGCCGGAATTCAAGCATTGTCTCGTGACTGATTTCGGGTGGGCCCTGAAAGCGACGCGACCGCCGTTTGGCATTGCCCTCAACCCTGGCTACAAGTATTCGTTCGTGCTCGCCCCCGCCGAGGTCGAAGCCCTGGCTCGCCAGCTCGGGCTCGCTCCCTGAGCGGACTCTGTCGAAACATCCAACTGCCTGGAGAACGATCATGGGAACGTGGGGACCCGCCGCCTGGGACAACGACTCGGCCGCCGACTGGTTTTCGGACATGTTTGAAACCACGGGGCTCGCCGCGCACGTGGAAGACGCGTTGCGCCTGGATCCCCGCGAAAGCCCGGATGAGATCAGGGCCGCGGCCCATGTGCTGATCGCGTTGGGCCGCACCTATGTGTGGCCGATCGATGACCTGGACCGGCACATCGCCCTGGCCATCGAGAAGCTCGAGGCCGTCAAGGCGATGTTCGCCGAGGACGAGCCGGACTTCGAGACGACGATCGATGACGATCTGGCGGTGCTGAAGTCCCGACTTCGTCCGCCGCGCGGCTGATCATTCCAGCAAGCCCTCATCACCAACGCCGCGTTCCGCGGCCAGCGGGAGGTACCGTCCATGGCTGAAGCCAAGACACAAGCCACGTCTGCCGGCATCTTGGGCTGCGCAAGCCACCGCGACCTCTCGCTCCGCCCCGCGCTGGCCCACGAGATGGCGGCGTCGGAATCGCTGGGCCGGCTGAACATGGCCCGCTATCGGACATCGCGCGGGATGGCCTGGGACCCCTCGCGATTCGCCGCCAGCTGGGCCGAGTTCGAAAACCTCGCGATCGTGGAGGGGGCCCAGTGCTGCGGGTTCCTACGGCTGTTGCCGGAAGGTGATGCGCTTGCGATCCGGGATCTCCAGGTGGAGCCCGGGCGTCAGGGCTGCGGCATCGGCACCTGGGCCATTTCCCAGGCCAAGGACATCGCCGCGGCGCGCGGCTTTTCGGCGGTGCAGCTGCGCGTCTTTCCCGAGAACCCGGCCCTGGCGCTGTACGGCCGGCTGGGTTTCACCGTGGCGCGCGTCGAGGGTGCGGTGGTGCACATGCGTTGCTACATTCCACCCCAGGATTTCGGGAATACCCTTTGACCATCAGGCCAATCCTCCTTCGACGCACCGACAAGCCCTCCGGGAGCGTCCGATGAGGCTCCGCGACAAGTGGCTCCGTCGGCTTTGGCTGCTGCCGCCCGCGCTGGCGCTGATGTCCATCGCGCTCTACTTCGGCCAGGGCGGGTTCGGCGCTGGCCACGGCCGCTTTGATGCAGTGCTGTTGGCCCTGGGCCTGCCCTGGAGCCTGCTGCCGCTGCCGGACTTCCTGCTGGCGTCGGACCTGGTCTGGTTGACGGTGCTGCCGCTGCTCATCAACTCGGCGCTGGTGGCCTGCGTGACGCTCTGGCTGCGCGGGCGCAAGGCATGACGCTTTGCGGCGACGGGCGCGCCAGCGCCGGCCTACTTTGAAACCTGCGCCACCCAGTCCTCGAGGTTGTAATAGTTGGTGATGCGGGCGATGCGTCCGTCGCGCACGTCGAAGAAGGCGCCGCCGGGCAGCACGTACTTCTGGCCATGGGCGGGCGGCAGGCCGGTGTCGTCGGCCAGGTATTCGCCGTGCACGGTGTATTCGGCCGCGACGCGGGCGCCGCCGAGGTTGGCCAGCACCACGATGTCGCGCAGCTGTTCGCGGTAGCAGCGGTTCATGCGCGCCAGGAACTGCGCGAACGCGGGCTTGCCGGTTTCGCGGGCGCCCTGGTTGATGTCGTGGGCCACGTCGTCGGTGACCAGGGCCAGCATGGCGTCCCAGTCGCCGCGGTTGAAGGCGGCGTAGTAGGCCAGCACCAGTTCGATGGCGCGGTCGGCCGCGCGGTTTCCGTCAATGATCATGGGGTCCTCGGGGGGAGTTGCCAGGGCAGGGCGGCCAGGTCGACGTTGCCGCCCGACAGGATAAGCCCGACGCGGCGCCCCGCGAAGTGCCCCGGGTAGCGCAGCACGGCCGCCAGCACGGTGGCGCAGGACGGCTCGATGATCACCTTCAGGCGCTCCCAGGCCAGGCGCATGGCCGCCAGGGTCTGATCGTCCGACACCAGCAGCACCTGGACGCGGTGGGCCTGCAGCAGTTCGAGGTTGATCGGGCCGATGGTGCCGCGCAGGCCGTCGCAGACGGTGTCGGGCACGAGGTCGGTGACCCGGCGGCCCTGCCGCAGCGATTCGAAGGCGTCGGCGGCACCCTCGGGCTCGGCGCC
The DNA here is from genome assembly GCA_034780015.1 of Urosalpinx cinerea. Taxonomy (NCBI): domain Eukaryota; kingdom Metazoa; phylum Mollusca; class Gastropoda; order Neogastropoda; family Muricidae; genus Urosalpinx; species Urosalpinx cinerea. The sequence goes on from JAVDPJ010377233.1 coordinate 14,186, forward strand.
GAACACCTGCACGCGCGGGTCGTGGCCGCGGGCCGCCAGCGCGGTGCCGCAGACCAGGCCGCCGCCGCCCACGGGCGTCATCACGATGTCGAGCCGGCCGGCTTCGGCCAGCAGCTCCAGCGCCGCGGTGCCCTGGCCGGCGATCACGTGCGGGTCCCTGAACGGGTGCACCAGGCGGGCGCCCGTCTCGGCCTGCACCTGCGCGGCCATGGCTTCGCGCGCGGCCATGGTGGGCGCGCAGCGGTGCAGCACGGCGCCATAGGCTTCGATGGCCGCCAGCTTGCTGGCCACCGCGCCCTCGGGCACCACCACGTGCGCCGGGATGCCGCGGCCGCGGGCCGCCAGCGCCAGCGCGGCGCCGTGGTTGCCGGACGAATGCGTGACCACGCCGCGCGCGGCCGTGGCCTCGTCCATCGCCCAGACCGCATTGCAGGCGCCGCGGAACTTGAAGGCGCCGCTGCGCTGGAAGTTCTCGCACTTGAAGAACAGCTGGGCGCCGGACAGTTCATCCAGCGAGCCCGAGGTGAGCATGGGCGTGCGGTGCGCGTGCGGTGCGATGCGCGCGGCGGCGGCCAGTACGTCGGCGGCAGTGGGTAGGTCGTTGGTCATGGCGGGTCCGTCGTGGTCTGCGTGCTAGCCTAACAAAGCCCCGAATCACCCCCGGAATTCCCCCCGAATGAGCGTTCCCCGCGAAGATGGCTTCGTCCATCTGGCCGATTACAGCGCGCCTGCCTGGCGCATCGTGCACGCCGACCTGGCCTTCGACCTCGACCCCGCCGCCACCGAAGTCACCGCCCGCCTGCAGCTGCAGCCCGACCCCGCGCAGCCCGGCGCGCCGCTGGTGCTGGACGGCGAAGAGCTCGAACTGCTGGCCATTGCGATCGACGGCGTGTCGCTGGACCCCGCACGCTACCGACACGACGAGCGCACGCTGCGGATCGAAGGCGTCAGCGCGGCCTGCGTGCTGGAAACGCGCGTGCGCATCCACCCGGCCACCAACACGCGGCTCGAAGGCCTGTACACCAGCGGCGAGCTGCTGCTGACCCAGTGCGAAGCCGAGGGCTTCCGCCGCATCACCTTCTTCACCGACCGGCCCGACGTGATGCCGCGCTGGCGCATCGTGCTGCGCGCGCCGCGCGCGGCCTATCCGGTGCTGCTGGCCAACGGCAACCCGGTGGCCGCCCGCGACCTGGGCGACGGCCGTCACGAGGCCACCTGGGAAAACCCGCACCCCACGCCGGCCTACCTGTTCGCCATCGCCGCCGGCGCGCTCGATCGCGTGACCCGCACCGTCACCACGATGGAAGGCCGCGAAGTGGAGCTCAACGTCTGGGCCGACCCGGCCGACGTGGCGCGCTGCGACTACGCGCTGGGCGCCGTGGAGCGCTCGCTGCGCTGGGACGAGCAGCGCTTCGGCCGGGCCTACGACCTGGACGTGTTCAACGTGGTGGCCGCGCAGTACTTCACGATGGGCGCGATGGAGAACAAGGGCCTGAACATCTTCAACGCCCGGTTCGTGCTGGCCGACGACGCCACCGCCACCGACGCCGACTTCATGGGCATCGAATCGGTGGTGGCGCACGAATACCTGCACAACTGGTCGGGCAACCGGGTGACGCTGCGCGACTGGTTCCAGCTCTCGCTGAAAGAGGGCCTGACGGTGTTCCGCGACTCGGAGTTCAGCGCCGACCTGCACTCGCGCGCGCTCAAGCGCATCGAGGCGGTGCGGGTGCTGCGCGGCCGGCAGTTCGCCGAGGACGGCGGCGCACTGGCGCACGCGGTGCGGCCCGACCGCTACCGCGAGATCAGCAACTTCTACACGCTCACCATCTACGAAAAGGGCGCCGAAGTGGTGCGCGTGCTGCACACGCTGCTGGGCGAGGCGGTGTTCCGCGCCGGCATGGACCGCTACTTCGCCGACAACGACGGCCGCGCGGCCACGCTGGAGGACTTCCTGGCCGCGCACGCCGCCGCCAGCGGCCGCGACCTCACGCAGTTCGCGCGCTGGTATGCGCAGGCCGGCACGCCGGAGCTGCGCATCAGCGACGCCTTCGACGCCGCCACCGGCGAGTACACGCTCACGGTGGACCAGCACCAGCCGCCCACGCCGGGCCAGGCCGACAAGGCGCCGCTGCTGGTCCCGCTGCGCCTGGCGCTGTACGGCGCCGATGGCGCGGCCATTGCGACGCCGCCCGCCTGCGATGCGGTGGTGTCCGAGGGCCGCGTCGAGCTCACCGCCGCGCGCCACGTGCTGCGCTGGACCGGCTTGCCCGCCAAACCGCTGCCGGCCTTCAACCACGGGTTCGCGGCGCCGGTGAAGCTGGTCTTCGACTACAGCGCGGCCGACCTGGCGCGCCTGGTGCGCGTGGAGCGCGACCCCTTCCTGCGCTGGGACCTGCTGCAGCAGCTGGCCACCGGCGCGCTGCTGCGCACGCTGGACGAAAATGCCGCTGCCGGGGCGCTCAGCGACGCGCTCGCCGATCTGCTCGAGGACGACCGCGCCGATCCGGCCTTCGGAGCCGAGTGCGTGGCGCTGGCC
>JAVDPJ010377234.1:0-10759 GCA_034780015.1 Urosalpinx cinerea
CTTTGAATGAGTATGGCTCTGCCTTAGAAGAGACACTTCAGGTATTTGCATGCATTTCATGGGAAACAATCTTTTATCAGTTTTGTGCCGTTGAGATGATTTTGCTTCATGTCTCAAAATCTAAAGAAAACCAAAATGTGACTTGTCTCAAAAGTTAGCTTTCCTCTTGAGCTAATTAAAGAAAACTGTTTCTCCCTTATCACTTCAGAAGAACAATGGTGTAAGGCCGTCATTATTTCTGTGGGACATTTTTTTCAGAAAGTTTCTGACTAATACACTTGTGTTATATTTGTTTGTGTGTGCACCAAACTGCTGTTTTGATCATGTACAAAAAAGAAAACTGTCCCTGTCTCATGCGCATCCTTTCTCTTTTTCTCTTTTGCATGAATTTTGTTTTGATCAGATTCACCTGTCATGGGAAGCTATTTCTCTTCATGCATTGTAAGCACATGCATTGTAAGCACACAAATATTTGTGTGGAAAAGTTGTTAATGCGCCATGTATAAATATTCATTCATTCATATATTTGGACTGTGGGGATAAAATGTGACAAATATTGATGGCAGTGTCTTTCTACCTGTACCAGAGAGGTCCCTATGATTAATTCAGTTGCAAACTTTATCGCGTTGTATTGTTCAGTTTGATTTTTGTGTGGTTAAGTACGTGATTATCTTTTTTTTTCCCTTGCCATTTTGATGAAGAATGTATCAAATGGAACTGCTAATTGATGAATTTCTTTTTGCAATGCATATACACTGTGTGGTTGATATTTATTGATAATGATATCATGGTGTAATATATTTAGTGTCCCTGCAGATTTCTCTGCATTAAATTTGGGCTGCTGTCCCTTGGGAAGCCATAGTACTGCACTACCTTTTTTGTATTTTTGTCTTTTCTGTATGTGTAGATGTTTGCCTGCCAGAGAAGTAGATTTAATGCAGTAGATTTAGGAGGTAGCACTTTCCTGAAAGTGAACAGAGAAATATTTGTGTTGTATTTTATTTCACTGTAACCACAGGAAGCGTAAAAGTTTGCCTCTTGTAAAAATAATCTAATTGTTTCTTGTTTGCATCACATCTACTCTTGATTTTGAACGATGAAAGAAAAGGTGTTGATTTCTGATTGGGCTGAATGCAGTGTGATTATCTCTTATTGGGTCCTTGAAGTCGTAGTGTGGCTGTCTTTATAGCAGGATTTTTTAAAAATGGCCATACACTCAACCCCAGGGTTAGGTAAGTAGGTTCATTGTGAATTTATGAGCTTAGATTGGGGGCGCTTGCAGGAGTTTAAGCCTGCATATGAGAAGAAGAAATAATCTGTTATTAGAAAACGAGTCTGGAGTAAGTACTTGAGAACTCTTAGCACTTAAAGTGAATGAGCAACATTGGAAATGATGTTTTGTGTTATTACATATTGTGTTTTTGATTGTTTAATAAATGCAAAGGCCTCTAGGCTCTATACTGGCCTTTCAAGACAAAATATAATTTGAAGTTATAGAAGGAAAGTGTAGCAATATGAAAGGTGCAATGAATTTTGGGACAGGTCTGGTTTATATTTCATTATGTGCTTCGCTGTAACTTTCTGTTGTTTGGAAGGGCAAAAAAAAACCTTCAGGGTTTCACAGGGGTATTGACAAGGCTATCCCTTAGATTTGTTTACAAAATCATCATAAAACTGCAGCTCATGGGCCATTGAAAGTTGGCCATAGGTTTTGTTTTGTAGAGCTGACGTTGAGAAGCATGGTCCTAAACAACTTCGGATTATTCTAGGGCTGCTTACTTTGTTGTTGTTTATGTTGTGAAGCATTTGTCGTTGAACATCGGCCAGTGGTAACGTCATTTGTTAGGAAGGATAGTTAAGAATGACTGGCTATGAGAGTGAAAGTAATGTTAATTTTAATGCGATATATGAGTGACGTGAAGAATGACTGGCTATGAGAGTGAAAGTAATGTTAATTTGAATGCAATATGAGTGACGTGAAGAATGACTGGCTATGAGAGTGAAAGTAATGTTAATTTTAATGCAATATACGAGTGACGTGAAGAATGACTTGTATTACCTTCCCTTGGGACTGTAACAATGTTGCTTGTTTGGAAATTGATATAACAGTATATCATGGGTCATATTTTGGTTTCTCCAAATGTCATGTATTTCATGTGTCCAGAGTGAAGTTATATGTAATATTTGAAATGATTATGAATGAGAGTGTAACTGACAATTCATGCTACTTGTCTCTTGTGAGCCAGTGAAAAAAATAATATTTAAAAAATGTTAATTTGTTAGAGAGGTGAAAATGATGTTTTTATCAAATAATATGTGTGACTGAACATATCACTGATCAATAAGAGATCTCACTATTGAGGGGAGGAGGAAATTGCGCATGAAGATTGTAGTCCGCCATTCCCCACAAGGGGTGAAAGGAATCAAGTCTTGAGTCTTGAAGAGTGAGTGATATGAGTGACTGCCTATTGCCACCTATCAAAATCATTTTCAGCAGTAATTTATTGATAATAATCAAATTCCATGAACCATGATTTTAATTTTTTGTTTTGTAAGTTTAAATACATGTTATGAATTATATATGTACATGTTCACCCTAACAAATAATATAAACTGTTTGCTTGAGTATCAGTGCTGTCTATTTAACTGTTTGGCATACAATAAATAATATGTTAATGAAATATGCTTGCCGGAAATCATTTTACCTTATATTCCCAAGAGATTGTAACAGTTGCTTGCCACATATTATTTTTTGATCATATGCTTCATATGAAGCATAGCATGCTATGATTATCCAAGAATCCAGTGTGTTATGTTTTGGTTTCCTTGGTGACTGTGTCTCTTCCAGATGTACACACGAACAAGAAGACCAAGATATGATGGCACGTGTGTGTGTGTGTGACAATGGGTATTCATTGCGAATGAACAAGAACCACCGCTTTGTTCTAGTCACTTCATTCACAAGTTCCTTGCACTTTGAGATGAAATCCGTCTTCTTGTTTTGTATGTCACATGCTGTGCACTTTTTAAATTGTTTTCTTAGTTATAATTAAGAAGAGATGAATAGGTGCTTTGTTTGCAAGTGGTTGTTCAGATGATTTTCATTTTCTGGTGGTAGTTTTTGTTTGTTTTTTCTTTCAAACGCACAGGTACTGACGTAGGATGACTTGTTTTTTTGTTTCAAGGGTGTCGATTATGCAGATTAGGCAGCATTTTGTTTTTACTATACAGCCTCCTCCAAAGCCAGCCTGCACATAGCATACTGGACAAGAGGATGCGGACGATAGACTGCAGAGCTATCACATTTCGACCACGCTCAGTTTCCAAAGTTGTTCTCGTTCCCAGCAATAATTTTCAAAAAATAGAAAATGTGAGGAATAGCTTACATGTAATTACAGATATTTGTCAAAGCCTTTTGTATCATTGTTTTCAGTAGCTTATTATGGGTTCACAGTGTTGCTGCATATTAATACATTCCCAGTTTCATGTTCTCATTGATTACGTCAGCAGACATTTAAAACGAAAAACCCAAAATTGAGAGGGATTGGGGTAAATAGGAAAGTGCAAAGTAGGATAATTGTATTGAAAGTATCTCTTTTGGTGAAAATTCTTTTTTTTTCTTTCTTGTTAAGTTCAAAGTAGGAAAATGCGAAAAGCCTTCATTTTTGGTATCCTCTATCTCCCTAGTATGGATTACTGAGCCCTTCGCCCTTTTTCAAGCTTCTGAATCCATCTATGAAATGGGTATTGAGAAAAGGTAATTATTACTGTAACTAAAGCACACAAAAAAGAGAAACAGTTTGTTCATAATTTTGAGAATTAAGTTGTTCTTACATAAAGCAAGGTTCTGTTTACCTGTGAAGTGTAATACGTATCAAAAGTCTTGATTTCAATATAGTGTTATTTACATTGTTAAAATGCAGGTTTAGTAATGAAATATTAAAAAAAAAACTTTTTATCAATTTATGCTATGCACATGCATTGTTTGTGTATATAATACCCAGAAATTGTGATTCATGTCATTAAATTGATTAATGCAAAAATATGTGTATGTGTCAATAAACTCTGAAGTATTATCAGTGCACATGTTTATGTTTTGTTACTTTGATCTTTTCATTTTCCTCCTAAATTGATTTCTGGTATGCGTACTATAGGAGATGACCTGTTCATTTTCCTCCTAAATTGATTTCTGGTATATGTACTTTAGGAGAAAGAACACATCGGTGGCTTTGTCATTAAGCTCTAGTGTGCTCATCTAGAGACTGAAAGATATGGGTTTGATTCACAGTCAGAACCTAGACTTCCCCCCTTCCACTAGACCAGAAGTGGTGTGGTCTGGGTACTAGTCTTTCAGACAGTAAACCACACACATTCAGCGCATATAAAAGGACCCAACAGCAAGAGAGCTGTCCCTGGCAAAAATTCTATAGAAAACACAATCTGATAGGCAAACAAATAACACAATGCAGACAGGAAGAAACGAAAATAGGGCAGTGTTGCACTGTGAAGACGCACTCTCCCTGTAAGACAACAGCCCACATTTCATGCAGAGAAAATCTGCCATGATCATACCATGCCATATCATGACCATACCATACCAATACCATAGCATACCACACCGTACCATTTCATACCATATTTATTTATATCCATATTCTATTCTTTAATTACTTGTTCCTCATTACAATCTTTTACTTCATCTCATTCAGCTTTTTGATACTCTCATACTCAGATGCTGTTAAAAAGAATTAAAACACACACACACGTGCACACACATACACACACACAGAGAAACTCTTCAAATTTGACACACACCAAAACTTTTAAAACAGTTTATTGCTTTGCATTCTTTCATCAAACATACAATACTACATATAACACAAAGTTGTGCAGGTCTTTTAAACAGCTGCATTCTTTCATCAAACATACAATACTACATATAACACAGTTATGCAGGTCTTTTAACAGTGGATCATTGATTAATTAACCTAGAGGTATTGTTCAATGTGATGTGCACATGAATCTGTACACAGACAAATACATAATCAAACAAAAGACCAGGCTAAAGGTTTTAACCAAGACGTAAATCATGTATAAAACAGGACACAAAGCTATGCAAGTCTTTCCACAGTGGATCAATAACCTAGTTTCATTTTTCAGTGTGATGTGCACATAAATCTGTATACAAATACCTACTAAACAAAAGGCCAGGCATAAGTTTTTTTTAACCAAGACCTAAACCCAGCCTCTAAACTATAACTACATTATCAATCACAGAAATGTCTACTAGTAAAGTCATAATTTAAATTGTATACTAGCCCGCACCCCTTAATTCACCTGCTTTCTTCTTTTTCTCGTAAGCAGGTTTTCAACTCGGGCGCATTTGCCAAGTGGTTAAGGCGGCGAACTTCTAATCCTGAAGGTCCTGAAGTCGTGGGTTCGAATCTCGGTAGTGCCTGGTGAAATAAGTGTGAGGGTTGTTACAGTCTCCCAGGTTAACGTATGTGCAGACCTGCTAGTGGCTTATTTCCCTTCTTGTGTACATGCATGCAGAAGATCAAGTACGCGCGTTAAAGATCCCGTAATCCATGTCAGCGTTCAGTGGGTTGCGGAAACATGAACACACCCAGCTTGCATTAATGGGTGGCGCAGCACTGCAGCGACGTGCTCTCCCCGAATGTCACGCAGAGAAAATATGTGGTGACAATAAAGTATACAAAATACAAACAACAAAAACCTCTTGCTTTCAATCTTAGGGAAGATAAGGAAGAGGCACTGCCTTATCTGTGCATCCTGTGTCTGCCATACCCACCATCCTAATTCACGATAAACATTGCATCAAGGCCCAAAGTCCCTCAACCACCAACCTACAGAGTTATCAGTGATGGTCGGTGTTGAGGCCACCCTCCAGAGGAGACCTGGCACTGCTGATGCCCGACTTCAGAGGTGGTTTGCTTCTTTGTAATAGTACGCAGGTTTTCATAAGTTTCACCTCATGCCAATGCCCCCAATCAGAATCTAAGCACATAAAATATATTCACAGCAAACCTACCTAGTCTTGGTTGCAAATTTTTGCATGTACACTGTAATATATGACTTTTTTTTTTAAACAAATTTTATTTGATGGCCGAGTGGTTAATGCAATGAAGTTCTAATCCTGAAGGTCCTGAAGTTGTGAGTTTGAATCCTGGTAGCACCTGGTGAAATAAGTATGGGGATTTTTAGTCTCCCAAGTCAACTTCTGTGCAGACCTGCTAGTGGTTTATTTCCCTTCGTGTGTACATGCATGCAGAAGATCAAGTACACGCGTTAAAGATCCCGTAATACATGTCAGCGTTCGGTGGTTTGCGGAAACACGAAAATACCCAGCATGCACCTGAGGCAGCACTGCAATCACGCCTAATGGCGTGGAGGTTTTTACGCACTATATAAGTCTGACAAGCCCCTCAGGGTCAAAAACAGTCACTCACAATTGGTCCTGTCACTATTACTAATATTATTCTTGGGAGGAGGCCTGAAAATGAAACCGAGGACTTACTCTGTCAAAACTGGTCAATGATGAAGTTTGGTCTGACATCACCAAAACACAAACAAACATTAAACAAAATCCCACTTGGAGAAGAGGTGAAGCTAGGAGGCAAGTTTTTCAAACAGTAAACAAGAATTTGAAGGAAGGTAACCTGTGTTTCTCACAAAATATTGTCTATAGAAACGTATATATTTGTCACATTTTTGTGCCTTTGCCTTTTTTCCCACAAAATCCCACTTTAGAGACCCAGTTTTGGTTTCCATCTGATCTCAGACTGTAGCTGGCTGACAAGACTGTGTGATGGAGATGTGAGATGACAGACAGCCGGTGAGAATGACCATCATCTTTGTGACTGTGTCATCAAGGGAAGGAAATGGATCTTCCCTTTACTGTCATTGTATCAAAGTGTCACCCGGCTGAAAGCTTTGATTAAAACAATCAACATTGTTAACACTTCTGACACACTAGCCAAAATCTAAGAATACACAAACAAAAGTTTCAGGGCTTACTACTAATTATAACATCAAGCGTAAATTAATGATGACCATCCTTGAATAGCATAGTTTTCGGACATAAAATTTACTTCAGATGAAAAATCATACAAAATTGTAGCAGTAGCACACAATCCCAGTTTCAGTGGGGAGACTTTTGCCGTCTAGTTTTGGTGTCACTCCCTGATGCAAGCAGGCTGAAAAACAAGAGTTAACCCCGACAGACTCAAACGCTGAAGCAGGACAGTAGTTTTCTGATTGTAAAACTGACTGGCTTGGTGGTCTAGCGGTAATGCACCCGGCTAGAAATTGAAGGGTCATGGGTTCGGATCCGGTTCGGAGCCTAGACCTTCCCCCATCCACTAGACCAGAGGTTTCTACTGTAAAAAATGCAAAAAGCAAACAAACAAAAAACAAAACAAATGAACACACTGTCCTTGCTTCCAAAGAAGAAGCTTGCAGCAAACTTTTTACACACAAGTGACAAGGTGTGTACAGAAGCATGAAACACTGATCCCAAAGCTCGGCAGGAGAGTTAGAGACTGGGACACTGGTGAGAATGACAAGGCTCAAAACAGGACAGGAGTTTCCCGTTAATAAAACTGACATTTTTCACCTTTCAAGTGTTAAAAAAAGAGAAGTAAACAAACAAAAACACTGTCCTTGTGTTCAAGTGACAAAACTGACAAGGCCTGTACAGAACCATGAAATTGATCCACAGCTCAGCATGAGACTGTGACACTGGTGAGAATGACCACAAGATGGTAGCTTCCTGTTGAAAAGAAAAAAAAATGACATTTTTCACATTTTTAAGTGTAAAAAAAAAAGAAGAAGAAATAAACAAACAAAAACACTGTCCTTGCTTTCTCAGAGGCTGGCACTAAACTTTTTATATACAGAGTGATGTAGAGAACCATGAAACACTAAACCATAGCTCAGCAAGAGACTGACACTGGTGTAACTGTAAGTGGTGAGAATGACCACAAGACACATGAACCATAGCTCAGCAACAGACTGTGACAGTGGTGAGAATTATCACAAGACTCAAACAGGACACTTGCTTTTTCAGTTTCTGTTAAAAAAAAAGAAGACATTTTTCACTTTTCAACAAAGAAAATCTATTGCGACACTAAATTATATAAAAAATCAAAAAGAAAAAAAAATTAAACAAAATAGAAACAAACAAAAACACTTCTTGCTTCAACAGAAGAAGCTAGCAGCAAACTGTTTTATAATATAATACATAGCATGTACAGAAAAGCACGAGACTGGTGTTCACGTTTCACTGTTCAGTCAGGGTCTGGGAGCCACTGTCCTGAACGAACACAATCTGCATGTGAGTCCTGGACTGTCCTGCTGCCTCTACCAAGGCCAGTTCTGTGCCCTCCACATCCGACGTTTCAATCACCATGGCACCCTCTGTGCCCACGGGCACCTGTCCACCCTCCACCTCTGAAGGCTGACTGTCCACCTCCATACTCTGGCTTTCCGCTTCCATACTCTGGCTTTCGGCTTCTGTACTCTGGCTTTCGGCTTCTGTGTTCTGGCTCTCCGTTTGAGTAATCTGGCTTTCCCCTTGCGCGCTATTGCTCTCTGATGGTGTATTCTGGCTGTCTAACTCTTCCGCAGCTTTTTCAGACTCTCCCCCCTTCTTGTCTGTTTTGCTGATCTCACCTGTGACAGGATCTATCGTGCTGGCGTCTGTCTGGTCTATCGTGCTGGCGTCTGTCTGGTCTATCGTGCTGGCGTCTGTCTGGTCTATCATGTCAACATCTTCACTCTGGCTGTTTGTGTCAGCGTCAGACATCTGGGAAGCCACCGTTCCGTCCCCATTCCTCTCGTCATCGCTGGCAGGATGGGTGAGGCTGCACAGCCCGCCCTTCCTTGACCTTGGCAAGACCAGGCCAGCGATGGGTTTGGTGATGTACTCCACCAGAAAGGACGCTCGGCCGTTCTCGAAGCGTTCCGGCAGATTGGAGAACCAGGAGATGCGACGCTTGTAGGTGGGGTCGCAGTCCAGAGAGGAGTAGTACCTGTGCAGCACCATGACGTCTTTATCCTGGGGCTGGGGCTCCATAGGGATCCACTTGGTCACTTTCTGCTCCGCCCCTCCCCCACTGCGGCCGCGGCTTCGGGAACGAGGGCGACCCCTGCCTCCCTGAGGGCTGCTGTTCTCAGTAGCCGCCACGCGCCTGCTCTCCTTGCAGTACAAGCCTTTGTCCTTGATGAGCTGCTGCAGCATGTTGCTGGTCAACAGAATGTAGTAGGACTTGCAGGTCGTGCCGCTTCTCTGGTCGTACCGTCCACAGTCATCCTGGAAGTAGTTGCGGCGGTGCTTGTACTTCAGGTTTCTGCTGTTGTCCACCAGAAAGTACACGTCCTCTTTCCTTCCTGAGGGTATGCTCGGGCACACATCTTTGGAGGAGATCAGCTCGTTGAAGACCTCCTGAGCCGGAAGAAAGGCGGTGCCTTTCAAGGGCTTGCTTCGTTCAGCCACGTGGCTGTACTTGTCCATCCAGTTCATGTCGATCTTGTCCAGCTGGTACTTCTGTTCCAACACGTCCTCATTGGTGGGCTCCAGGGTGAAGTCTGAAGGCATCTTGAAGTCAGCATCTCCTGCATCGTCCATAGAGTCCTCCACCACCACCTTCATCTCAGTCTTGATCTTCCTGTTGGTGATGGCCAGCACCTTGGGGGTGGGCTTGCGCACACGGCCGGACACCCTGGACGGGGTCAGGAAGGGGGACACGGCCGCGGGAGAGTTGGGGACAGATGGCAAGTCCACCAGGGGAACAAACACCTCAGGCACCCAGGAACCCGGCGGCAGGTCACCCTTCTTCGGGCCTCCCCAGAAGATCTTCAGGTTTTCCCCATCATCCACTTTACTGCGGGGAGGGAACACAGTGTTCAGAATGCCGATGGCCGGGTCGATTTTGCCGTTGACGCTGGGGTAGACGGATTCGATGTTTCTCCTGACGACGGTGGCCAGGGCAGACAGGGTCCACACACTGGAGTCCTCCCCCGGCGTGGCGCAGTTCACGCAGCTCTCCTGGTACTCCGGGGCACACCTCTGCAGGTCCGTGAAGTTTTCCTGCCACCTGTAAAAGCTGTCGTACACCACCATCTCGATGCAGCAGCGAACCCGCAGCTCCACAGCCAGTCGTTCGCTTCCCACCAGCGCCACAGACACCGCCGAAAACAGGGAGCTGCCATCTTTGGTCACCTTGGCCGCCTTTTTTGTCTGTGAGGGGCAGAATTCACGAACGAGCGCGTCCACTTGCTGCTCTGTTGACACTTTAGACGATCTGGAGCCGCTGAATGAAAATTCTTCCCTCATGAACTGCCGTTCTCTTTCTGCATACATGTACAGCTTTTCCATGCCTTGCTTAGCTCCCTGCAACAGAGAAGAGAGAACTTGTATATTTCAAATTCATTATCGTGTGTTCACAAACACATAGCGCTCAAAAGATAAACTCACCCTCAAGTTGGGAACCAACAAGGAACACTGAAACTCTTTACAAGTGAAGCAGACTGACTTGGATCCAAAATGACAACTTAACAAAGAACAATGAAAATGATGTGGTTCAGTGCTTCTCGTAAGCTGCACACTCAGTAATGTTAAACTTGTTTCTCAACTCACGCAAAGAGTATTTAAAAAATTTTTTTTATTTTTTTTCCTACACTTTAGGTCCCAACAATATTCCAGCAAACCTGACCTTGATTACATAACAATTTTATC
>JAVDPJ010378344.1:0-10755 GCA_034780015.1 Urosalpinx cinerea
GTGTGTGTGTGTGTGTGTGTGTGTGTGTGTACCTCTTATTCTGTCTCTCAGGATGTAGTGTGTGTGTGTGTGTGTGTGTGTACCTCTTATTCTGTCTCTCAGGATGTAGTGTGTGTGTTTGTGTGTGTGTCTCTCTCAGGATGTGTGTGTGTGTGTGTGTCTCTCTCTCTCTCAGGATGTGTGTGTGTGTGTGTGTGTGCGTCTGTGCATGTGTGTGTGCAGTGTGTGAGTGAGTGTGTGTTTGTGTGTGTGTAGAAGACCACAATTGTCCCATGCTCACATAAATTTATACATATACATTATTACACATTTACTACAGACCTTTAGACTGTATTGAACACTATATACCTGTTATTACTCTCTGTCTCTCAGTACTTATTACTTATTAGCCAGAACATTACTACATCTTTATTGTCACCATTTAAAGTGGTGAACATTACATTACAAGATCTTTATTATTGTCCTTTAGTGGTCAACATTACTTTGCTACACCTTTATTAGTGTCTTTTTGACCAAGTAAATATTGATACATTTTTAATATTGTCCTTCAGAGTGTATTGAACATTATATCATTACACCTTCCTTATTAGAGTGTATTGAACATATCATTACACCTTCCTTAATAATATCATTTGGGTCACTTTAACATTACATTATACATCGATACTGTCTGTAACAATTTTTACATTATTTTTTACATTAATTTATAGTAACAATTGCCCACACACTCTACTGAATACTTGACATTACATCTTATTACTGTGTTGCTTCCTGCATATAACATTAGAAAAGAATGTATCTGTATTGATACACAATAAAGGTAAAACAAAATAAGCATAATTACCTCAAGTATTTCTATATCATTAATTTAACCAGCACCTTTTATAAAATTTATGACTTCGTGATAAAAAAATTGAACTCAGTTTAGTAATACTCGGAGATTTGAATGAGCTTTTTGATGTAGTTCTTACCCCTACCATACTCAGTACAGAACAGCCAAAGTAAAGACAATGGTGAGATCATTCAGTGCAGCTTACGTACAGCTTGGATTTTTTTTAAAGTGACACATATTTATAGCTGACGCGAGCCAAACTGAGACAGTCTGCACATTTAATATTTTTTTAAATACAAAACATCACAACTATGTATTATCAAGAGACTCGGCGGAGTCAGTTTCATGCAAGTATTAAATTAAAAGCTGGATTTGTTGAAAGAAGATAATTTCTTGAACCTACTGGTGAAGTAAACCCCAATGAAAACCCCAAGAAATTTCATCATCAGAAACCTCAATAATAATAATAAATAAATAATAGATTTGTTTGAAAAACATTTCCCCCACAACAATGGGATATATCAAACATATCCACAGCAACTCTGAATTGATTTCTACCCTATACAGCAGAAACACACACACACACACACACACACACACACACACACACACACAGAGAAAGATCACTCCTAAAAATGAGTGCACTTTGGATTTTTGCAGCCTATAAGTGTAGACTGGAAAAAAGCTGAATGGAAAATGGTACTGGACAGAGATGCCAGACATCAGACAATTTTCAACAATCTTCTTCACAGAGTGGAACAAAGCAGAGTCAAACTGGCCACTGAAACTGATGACAGAAACAGGAACTATGATTTGACATGCATAGCATATTTACTGGCTCAAATAAATAAAGATAATGCTTAAAATATCAAAGATATTTTCTCATATCATTGCTCCACAGTTTATAAGACTGCATTCAGATTCCTTTTACAGTTTGTACATTTAGAGTAATCCTGTCTGTCTGTCTGTGTCTCTGTCTGTGTCTGTCTGTCTGGTTTTATTTCTTTTCTTAATCGAAGATAAAATGAATGATCTTGATGTTGATGAATTTGTTAAATGTTTGAACAGATCAGGACTTGAATTAGCTTTGCTGAGTAGATGCTGTCAAGTCACACCATAGATTCAAAGGCATAGCAACTCTGTCACACAAGATACTTCAGAGAAAATTCTACTGAAGATTCTTCAGAACATGTTCTACTTTTGCACTAGCACAGAAAAATCTGGTTGAGATAAGGATGTGTAGCAGGCGCAGTCTGTATCCTGCCAGAAGAAACGTGAGGAAGTGACACTGATCAATCTGAGAACATTCTCTAAAGCAGCATGTTAAATTTTGCTGAGGGGAAGGGGGGTTGATTGATAATGATTACCTGAATTGTTGCATATTTTTTTAATTGATAAGCTTAAATGTACTTTTCAACAGTCTACTGATGATAAATTTCTATAAAAAAAATATTCCCATGGCCTTAAGGCACAAGAGAATAGAAAAGTCCGCTTTTGGGTTTTTATCGTCGACCTTACATAACCTGTTCTAACACTGCATGCAGATAACGAGATACAAGTGTAAAAATAACGCCACAACTCTTACAGTGCAGACATTTTGAAAAAAACGTACAACCTCCAACATTGCATAATAAGACGATCCTATAAATTGTTCTCCAAACACAAAACCCTGATCTAATAAAAAATCGGGTCAAAGTGACCTCTACATCCTGGTACTTTCAAGTTCATTTCTGCCATTGTGCCTTTCCATGAAAAAATCCTTACTATGATCTACGCTTGTTTGTTCGTCTTTGCTTTCTCACTAGACATGGTCCATATACGATCAGACTGAATAATCAGCCCACAGTTGCAAAAGCATTGTCACCATTTTTTGTGATTTGTTCAAAAGAATGCCCTTCACCAGTACATAATAATAAAAGCTGACAAATAACTTTAAATGCATATACATGTAACCTGACAAAAAATAATTTTAAATGCATATACATGTAAATACATGAGCGTCATTCTTTCCGTGAATATCTTAACTCATATACACATCAGCAAAAGATTTTGATGAATACACACACACACACACACACACACACACACACACACACACACACACACACACACATACACACACCATACTGATGAATATACTGACCACAAAAAAACAACAACAAAAACCCAGAAAACCTGAAAGCAAATGAAACTCCTACACATCAGCACTAGAATATAGAGTAGAGCAATCACACCTATGGACAGAAAAGGTCAGGACATTAAAGGAGCCAGCAACACAATTCAAGAGAATATGGAAACAGTGCTGCTCACAGGTTTTGATTCTGTGGCACCGTGGATTCCAATCAGGAGTTCATTATCACAGAAAATCACACATTTCATCAGTGACCTTTTATAGCATCTTTTCATGTAAATAATATTGTTTTGTTTTTGTTTTTTTAGTTTTATGGATTTTGACCATTCTTGATAAATCTGACATAAAAAAAAACCTTGATTTGTAAAAATATTATTATTTTGTATGTTTTTGTCACAATTTATGGACTCTGGGTCATTTCTGATGGTTCTGGTAGTAAAAACACTACCATTTGTTCCTTTGGCTTTTGTAGAACATTCTGGATACTGAAACTAAGCTGAGCAAGCATGCAGTGACGATGATGCAGTCATGCACAGAAGTCTGCAATCGCTCATTAAAATTTCTGAATCACAAACCATAATGTCAATAAACCTTGATCATTTTAAAATCAGCTATAATTCCAACAAAAGTATGAAAACTTTTCTAAAGAAACACACGGACAAGATGGACAACGTGGGACTTACTTTCCTTTTTCTTTTTCTAAAAATGGGACTTAATTTCCTTCTTTTCTAAAAATGGGACTTAATTTCCTTCTTTTTCTAAGTTCCATTTCCTTCCTTCTTTTTCTAAGTCCGTTCTTTGGGCGAACATCTCGATTAATGTTGGAAGATTACACATGACTGGAGGATGCAAGGAGGCAAATTCTACATCGTCTGAGAACAGATCTGTAGCACACAGACGAGACACCCGACAGAAGCCAACTGTCAGTACAGCTTTCATAGGCCTATGTATGCCTGGTCAAGAAAGAGAGTGTGTTAGTTTTCCTCTATGTAAAGAGATGAGTTATGATGATATGAAGACAGTTATACTCCCAGGTTAACCTCAGAGTGTTTGAAAGAAAACCCCTCGGCGTTAACTGGAATGATGTGTCTGACTCTAACAGCTGAGGTCCCCTTATTCCCTCCTGTGAAAGATTCCTTTTTAAAAAGAATAACACATCTTATAAGATCAATGGTAGTCAATGCAATAACAATTTCAGTCTGCACAATGACCTATTAATTTGGGACCACAAGCAGTCAAAATTCAGCACCTTGCATAATGATCTCATTTGCAAATTCAGTACAACTTTACTCTTCCAGTCAGAGATGTTAAAAAGGCCCAAAAACATCAACAATAAAATCTGAGACATGATAGAGGCACTGGAAAACAATATGATATAAAACCTGGATTAAAACGTCGTCAGATATGTCAGTTACCCTGGAAATTGTTGATCAGTTATGTAAATATTTGTAACTGTCACAAGAATACAAAGTTTCTAAGATTTCTACAAGTAACATATATTCCAATTTTGATGTTGCTGCTATTCACACCATTGTCTGGTGATCTTGATTTGATTTCATGGACCTCAAGACCTCACCAAAGCAAAGTTCATACAACAGCACTGTCAATGTGCTGTTGAAAAAGAACTATGAAAGTGCATGAAATCTATCTGTATCATACAATATGTTTTATGTTCAAAAACTTTTTAATAGATTTACAATTCCTCAAAACCAAAGTTGTTTTACAATGTCACGTAAAATTTCTGATGCACTTCTGAATAAAAAAAAATATGCACTTCTGCATAAAATATTTTATGAACTTTTAAATAATTTTGTATGCTAAATTGCTGATGCACTTTAAGGCCAAACTTCTTTGGTGAAAAGACAAAACATCAGATGTTACAAATTAGAGAAAAGAAATATACAACTTTCATGACTCAAAAGTGGTCATCTTAGCTACTAAACACAAAGGACAATTTTTCCACTCAAAAACATAAACAAAACAAAAAAGAAGAAAAAGCATTAGTAAACAGAGTTTTGATTGAACAGAAATATCAGGAAACGTCTATTTGCAACAGCAGTCTTACCAAAGTAACAGAGTTACACTTTCACACATTTTCTTTGGTCCCGTACATAAAGCAACTTGATAACTTTGTAATCTTCCAAATGTGACCACAGTCTTTTACTACACACGCCTTTAAAGCAAAAGAAAGGTAAAAAAAAGAAAAGAAAAATAATTGGTCCCACATAATACAATTCACATGATATTTTTCAAAGCTTGGCAGCTGACAAAGGATTTTTACAAAGTAAACGATCAATATAAATAAGCTAAGGACTCAAGGTTTCAAAACACACACACACACACATATATACAGAGCTTTCTAAAAATGAAAAATTAGCACATCAAGTACAATGTCAAAACCAGAATCCATTAGAAGTATCACATTTAGTACATCAGCATGTAAAAGCATGTGGAACAACTGTTGGAAAAGCTGCTGCATATAGTTTAGTTCCATAACATGCCAAAGCAGCACAATAACTATTATTAAGAAACCAGAGAAGGCACATACAGAGTAAATAACAAGTTTTATCAACAATTCAATGAATGTTGAAAGTGCAGAGTATTACAGCATATCAGCTATTAACACAATTGCAGAAAGGAATTTTTCTAAGTGCATAAGCTTATTAAATGGAAAAATAGGGAAAAATAAATTATGTGGAAAAATAAATATACATGCACATACACACACACTCTTTCACTGACAAGACATGGGCACACGTACACACACACACACACACACACACACACACACACACACACACACACACACACACACTATAGACAAACTATCTATAAATAAGGAATGGAGCGGGGGAAAAGAAATTAAAAAAGAGGTAAAGACTGCAGATATGTGACAGATCTTGACAAGGCACTTTGATACAAAAATACACCATCTCCTCTGGTGTTCATTTTGAAAGCAGTCAGCCTTAAATGGTAGCCATACTGTGATCACTTTAATCAGAACTCTTCCAGATCATTCTCTTTACTTATCCGCACACCCACACACACACACTACTCACACACACTATGTGCCATGTTATAAAAACTAATGACCTCATGTTCATGACAATGAGGATATAAACTCAATGTAATGATGTAATGTGTGTGTGCGTGTGTGTGTGAGAGAGATTGTATATGTGTGTGTGTGTCTGTGTCTGTGTCACTGTGTGTGTGGTGTATTTACATACATCCATGTGTGTGTACATGTGTATGTACATGTATATACATGCGCACATTCAAACATGCACACATGCAAATCTTATCCATTTAAATCTGTCTGTTTCTTGGCTATCTAAGATCGTATTGTGATAGATGGTGGAAGGATTCCTAAGTAAACTACACCAGTCGGCACAGCCATATTTCACACACAGTACCATCCACAACTCTCTTCACACAGCGCAAAAAAACAACAACTAGTCTACTCTCACGTCACCTGCTACAATTCTTGACTGAAATCCTAAATACAACACTAAGCAAAGAGTTTCCTAACAAAAAATGTTTCCCAAAAGTCTCTTTTGGTCCCTTCATCTAGCTGCTAACTCCTTTAAGTAAGCCGACATGCCTACCCCGAAATCTTACCGTCCGAAACAAGGGTGAAAATCAACAACAAATTGCGATGTTCCCTACTAACACACCATACGCATTTTTATAAACGGGGGACGAGGAACAGGGATTCACAACAAGAAGCTAATAGTGAGTTTGTTCTATGTCCACAGAGGACAAAAAGCGTAAGAAGAATCTTTCATTTAAAAGACTTTCTAGAACCCAAACATTCTTTTTTTTCATATATCTTTCATGATTCCATTTAGTATTTTCCTTCACAATGCCACCTCACAAAGTAAATCAACTGATGAAACTTCATGAACAATGTAGCCAGCAATCTGCCTGAATGACCATCCAGTCTGCTTTGTTCACCTTGGAAAATTTATCCCCCTCTCCACCCCCAAAACTAGCTTTTTGTTGGAGGATTTTTTCTTTTCTATATTAGACAATCTGCAACTGTAACAGGCATAATGGTCATCGATTTTGACATTTTACCTTAGCATATATGGTTACATCAAAACAATAGGCATGTCTAACAATGACTTCTCAGTCCACTTAAACCATCTTGAATAAGTGACTGTGAAGATTAAAAAGATTGAGTTAGCAGCTAGCAAAAAGGTCCACAACAGACTATGGTTGAGACTATTACAACAGACTATGGTTGAGACTATCTTTTCTACCTGTAAAAAACCTAGTCTAAGCTACATTCTACCTTGACTAAAATACCACACTGCTTCTTCGCCCTCCTCTCTCTTGGCACACCTTTGCTTCAAAGATATGACTGGTAAGGTTTTTTCATAATACTGTGTATTTGATGTGTCATTTTCTATTAATGGTTAAGTACTCGTCACTCACTGGGCTTTTTAGTCAAACATACAAACATGCAAAAAGTACCGTAACTGAAATGAGCAGAAAACAGTCATTTCACTTCAACAAAAACTGTTTTAGTCATTATCTAAAATATGTTATGACAAATCTACATGAAAGGTAAAATGAAGAGAAAAATAAGGATGTCTGTGCATATGCATGAATATGAATGGATGAATGTGTATGTGTATGTCTGCATGCATGTTTGTCAGTGTGAGTACATGCATGTGTATGCAAAGACACACAGAGAGAACTTTCGAACTTTTATCTATCTACTTCACTTAAAAAATAAATGCACAAAATAAATGGATATCACTCACAGCCAAACTCAACTGAATAATCATAAATGCTGAAAGTTTTAAAACAAACACTGAAAAGAACACTTTGCTTTAACAACAATACTGATGTTTTCTGTTGTCTGAGCAATTTTTTCTCTGTAAAACCATGAAAAACATACATCATAAAAAAGGCATTCAGTTAAATTGTTTTTTAAGCCACATAAAACATTACCTAAAGGCACACATTCATTTTTAAATGGAAAAACCTGCAAGCCTTACCACTTGTCATTATTCTTTCAAAGCCTCACATAAAACATATGCAACACAAACACGGATATAAACAAAGTCAACCTGACATTCATTCTCCCACCCTCCACTAAAGGCACAGGTCCATTTTCAAATGGAAAAAACCCCAACTTCAAGCCTTACCATATTGTCATGACTCTTTCAAAGCCTCACATAAAACATATGCAACACAAACACGGATATCAACAAGAGTCAACATGATATTCAGTCTCCCACCCTCCACAAAGTATCATTATCACTTTGTGTCAGGACAAACAACTATAAAATTAACAAAATACCATCATTTGTTCTTAAAATCCCTGGGTGGGATAAACACAATTAAATCCACAATAATTCAAAAGGAATCAAAATTTCAGTAGTGCCATGTATATATGGCAGGAAAAAAGAAAAGAAAAAAAAAAGCCTGTGGACAGAGACAAAGGAAAACTGTCCCCATCTCCATAAAGGGAGACTATTCCTGCCAAACACTGTCTCCATCTCCATAAAGGGAGACTATTCCTGCCAAACACTGTCCCCATTTCCCTCAGAGCATCATCAATAGTCAGGGGTACACTGCGGTCAGGCCCAAACATGGAGAAAGGCAGACAGGAAGAAGTGATATTTTTATCACCTGCACCTCTTCTCCAACTTCATCGCCAACTCCATTTCTGTTCAACATAAGCACATTTTGAGAAAGGAGTTTCTTCCCTATAACCAGATGATTTTTTTTTCTTTTACCCTGTAAGGGTTGTTTTTTTTATCAGATGTGCAAGCCAGACTTCAGCTGATTCCCCATCCCCTGTTAAGAGTTTAGTTCAGCTGTGCATACCAGATTTCAAGTAACTTGCTGACCCCTTGTTAGATTCTGTTTCAGGTACATATAACTGAGACATTTAGGTGGCTTCCCACAAATCTGACAAATATCTGATATTGTGTAACTTTTAACATAAAAAGGGACTTCTCTGCTCATCGGAGAACTTACAAAGCCCCTTGACAACTGTGCCAGTACACAATTTTGTCCAATACCATCACTCAGCCAAACCCACTTAGTGGCTGCAACATGCAACACTCTTGTGAGAGTGGGACAACGATGGGAGAAAATGTCTCTGTCTCTGCACGAGGTACTGTCTCTCTTCTATCATCTGGAAAATGAGGGGATCTTTTCTCTCTCCTGTCATCTGGAAAATGAGGGGATCTTTTCTCTATCATCTGGAAAATGATGGGATCTCTTCTCTCTCCTGTCATCTGGAAAATGATGGGATCTTTTCTCTCTCCTGTCATCTGGAAAATGAGGGGATCTTTTCTCTATCATCTGGAAAATGAGGGGATCTTTTCTCTATCATCTGGAAAATGAGGGGATCTCTTCTCTATCCTGCATGGAAAATGAGGGGATCTTTTCTCTATCATGTGAAAAAAATCAGAGGATCTTTTCCCTGCAATTGTGGAAAGTCATAAGCGTTAACAAAAACAAACATTTACGCAAAACATCCCTGACACAGGAGAAGAAGAAGAAGGCTCCGCTAACTAACAAGGACCCCCAGCATCACAAATACCCACAGCACCACCCTCGTCTTGCAGGCAGCTCCCCCTCCCCCTTCTCCATCTGGGTGTCGGCGCTGTCCTGCCGCTGGACGCCGGGCTGGTTCAAATCCACCACGGTGTTGTTGAGGTCGGCGGTGATGGAAACGTCGCTGTTGACGGCGCGCTCCTGGTGGTCCAAGATCTCCTCACACAGGTGCTGGAATGGCTGGAAATGACACAGATGCTCGGAACTGCTTGTAACGATGATAATAATAGTAATGATGATGATGACGATGATGATAGCAATAATAATAATAATAATGACCACCACCACCACGATGATGACGATGATAATGATGATAATAATAATAATGATGATGATGATGATTATAGCAATAATAATAATAATAATGACCACCACCACCACCACGATGATAATAATAATGATAAAAGTTTATTAAGAAAGCCTAATCTATTGAGTACAAACGTCCCAGGTGTTTACAACGAGCTACAAACAATGAGCAATGAAATACAAGCTTCATATTCTTCTTAACACACACACACACACACATATATACACACACACACACACACACACATATACACACACACACATACACACACACACACACACAATCTACACACACACACACACACACACACACACACACTGACACAAACATACACACACAAACATACACACACACACACACACACACATATGCACACACACACACCAACACACAATCTACACATATCATAGTAACAGTGGTTGTTTTACCTTGTCCAAACTGCTTGGATCCTTGGCACTGGTCTCATAGTACCTCAGGTTGTTGTCTTCAGCAAACTGAACAAACAGAAACACACACACTAACATGCCACAAGGTCTGCCTTTAGTGTCATTATAAGACTGAATCAAGTGAATATGCCTTAAACATTTATTAAAGTTAATATGAACAATAGTCATATCAAGCAAGCAAGCAAGAAAACAAACAGACCAAACAAAGCTTTTCACAAGGTTTCAGATTGTCAGATTTTCTCAAGGTGGTGTCACAACGTCCAGATTATTCAGATTGTTCCATATACACACCTGCTAAGCAGATGCTTGACCAACTGCAAAACCCAATGTGCTGCGTCAAGCCTCAGATGCATGCTGGGTATTTGTGTGTTTCCGCAACCCATCGAACGCTGACATGGATTACGGGATCTTTAACGTGCGTACTTGATCTTCTGCATGCATGTACACACGAAGGGAAATA
>JAVDPJ010380564.1:0-10746 GCA_034780015.1 Urosalpinx cinerea
TCTTCTTCTTCTTCTTCTTCTTCTTCTTCTTCTTCTTCTTCTTCTTCTTCTACTGTTTCTTCTTCTTCTTCTTCTTCTTCTTCTTCTTCTTCTTCTTCTTCTTCTTCTTCTTCTATGCATTCTTCGCATTCTTCTTCGCATTCTTCGCATTCTTCGCATTCTTCTTCTTCTTCGCATTCTTCTTCTTCGTCTACTTCTTCTTTTGGTTTGGGGTTGATTTTGTCAAGACACAAGGGTCTCTCATAAGCTTGTTCTCATTGGAGCTCTTTTGAGGGAGAGAGAGAGAGAGAAATAGCGAGAGAGAGACAGAGACAGAGAGAAACAGAGAGAGACCGAGAATGCTTGCTGTAGCGGTGTGCTTTAAGTCGTCGTTTGAAATCAGAGATAGATACAGCTAGAGTTCATAAGGTCCAAAGGGAGGACGTTCCAAATAAGAGGAACTTGATAATTGAGCTTGATATTCCAACAGTTTTCTTGGTCATGTTGGAAAGAGAGAGGAGGGTGTGTTTTTTTTAACCTGATGGAAGATTTCGGGCTGGTTGGTATTGTTCAAGAACTGAAGAAAGGTAGGGGAAAGTGTGCCCTAGTGGTGCTATTTTGAACTCTATTCTTGCTTACGTAGGGAGCCAGTGCGTTTTTAAAGTAGGGGAGTTATATTTTCTCTTTTCCCTTTCGAAGGACTGATCTAGCGGCATCGTTTTTAACTTGCTGCAGGCGTTGAGAGAGTTGGATGATGTGCCAGCTAGAATACCATTACAGTAGTCAAGACGAGACAGAACATAAGATGGATAAATGAGATAATATAATAATAATAATAATGATAATAATAATAATGATAATGATAATAGTAGTATAATTAGTAGTAGTAGTAGTAGCAGTAGTATTAGTAGTAGTAGTAGTAATAGTAGTAGTCATAGTAGTAGTAGTAGTAGTAGTAGTAGTAGTAGTAGTAGTAGTAGTAGTAGTAGTAGTAGTAGTAGTAGTAGTAGTAGTGATAATAATGATGATGGTGCAGGTAATGATGATATTCCATGAAATATCATCTTCATATTGTCATAAATCCCCTGTGTGCACCGACGCACACACATTCACACAAAAACATGCATTCCTGTAAACATGACCGCACATTCTTCAGCTGGCACACACAGAAACATACGTACACACACAGACCCACACACAGATGCACGCACGCAGGCATGCATGTACGCACGTACGCACGCACGCACACACACACACACACATTATCTGTCTGTCTGTCTGTCTACATTTCAGTCACTCACGTAATCTGTTGTCGCAGAGCAGAGCTAGGGTATTGTTCATGGCATCAGCATCATTACCAGCGGACTGTCTGTCTGTCTGTCTCTGTCTGGTCTGTCTGTCTCTGTCTGTCTCTGTCTCTTTCTCTTTTTCATCTATCACTCACAGAGTCTGTTGTCGCAGAGGAGAGCTAGGGTTTCATTCAAGGCATCGACATCAATGCCAGCCGACATCATAATGTCTGGGGTCTGTCAGTCTGTCTGTCTGTCTGTCTGTCTGACTCAATCACTCACAGAGTCTGTTGTCGCAGAGGAGATCTAGGGTTTCATTCAAGGCATCGACATCAATGCCGGCCGACATCAGAATGTCTGGGGTCTGTCTGTCTGTCTGTCTGTCTGCCTGCCTGTCTGTCTGCCTGTCTGTCTGCCTGTCTATATGTCTGTCTGTCTGACTCAATCACTCACAGAGTCTGTTGTCGCAGAGGAGATCTAGGGTATTATTCAAGGCATCGACATCAATGCCAGTCGACATCAGAATGTCTGGGGTCTGTCTGTCTGTCTGTCTGTCTGCCTGCCTGTCTATCTGTCTGTCTGCCTGTCTGTCTGCCTGTCTATATGTCTGTCTGTCTGTCTGACTCAATCACTTACAGAGTCTGTTGTCGCAGAGGAGATCTATGGTTTCATTCAAGGCATCGACATCAATGCCAGCCGACATCAGAATGTCTGGGGTCTGTCTGTCTGTTTGTCTGTTGGTCTGCCTACCTGCCTGTCTATCTGTCTGCCTGCCTGCCTGTCTATCTGTCTGTCTGTCTGCCTGTCTATCTGTCTGCCTGTCTGTCTGCCTGTCTATATGTCTGTCTGCCTGTCTATCTGTCTGCCTGTCTGTCTGTCTGTCTGTCTGCCTGCCTGTCTATCTGTCTGTCTGCCTGTCTGCCTGCCTGTCTATATGTCTGTCTGTCTGTCTGACTCAATCACTCACTGAGTCTGTTGTCGCAGAGGAGATCTACGGTTTCATTCAAGGCATCGACATCAATGCCGGCCGACATCAGAATGTCTGGGGTCTGTCTGTCTGTCTGTCTGCCTCTCTGCCTGTCTGTCTGTCTGTCTGTCTGCCTGCCTGTCTATATGTCTGTCTGCCTGTCTATATGTCTGTCTGTCTCAATCACTCACAGAGTCTGTTGTCGCAGAGGAGAGCTAGGGTATCATTCAAGGCATCGACATCAATGCCAGCCGACATCAGAATGTCTGGGGTCTCTGGACACATCGCTGTCTTCATCTTCATACATTCCAGAATATCCTCACGTTTTCTGCAACACAACATGCCACACATTGCACAGTACGACATACAACACATGCCACATATTGCACAATACAAACATACAACACATGCCACATATTGCACAATACAAACATACGGCACATGTCACGCATTGCACAATACAAACATACGACACATGTCACGCATTGCACAATACAAACATACGACACATGTCACACATTGCACAATACAAACATACGACACATGTCACATATTGCACAAAACAAACATACAACACATTGCACGCATTGCACAATACAAACATACAACACATTGCACAATACAAACATACAACACATGCCATACATTGCACAATAGAAACATACAACACATGCCATACATTGCACAATACGAACATACAATACATGCCTCACATTGCACAATACAAACATACAACACATGCCATACATTGCACAATACAAACATACAACACATGCCACACATTGCACAATACAAACACACAACACATGCCACAAATTGCACAATACGAACATACAGCACATGCGACACATTGCAGAAGAGAAGTATACAACATATACAACACATTGCACAATGCAGACATACATTCCAGAATCTCTTTACGTATTCTGCAACACTGCATGCCACACACTGCACAACATACAACACATGCCACACATTGCACAATATACAACACATGCCACACTCTGCACAACATACAACACATGCCACACATTGCACAACATACAACACATACCACACATTGCACAACACATGCCACACATTGCACAACACACTGCACAACATACACCACATGCCACACATTGCACAACACATATCACACATTGCACAACACACAACACATGCCACACATTGCACAACATACAACACATGCCACACACTGCACAACATACAACACATGCCACACATTGCACAGTATAGACATACACTCCTGAATCTCTTTCATGTTTTCTGCAACACATGCCACACCTTGCACAACATACAACACATGCCACACACTGCACAGTACAGATATACACTCCTGAATCGCTTTCACGTTTTCTGCAACACATGCCACACCTTGCACAACTTGGGGAAGATAGTTCAATCGGTTGACTGTCGGACTCGTAATCCTAAGGTACCGATCGAGTTCGATCCGCGGTTGAGTCGTTCTGTACAGGGGGATTTTCCCCCGGAGTTAACATTGCTTCTGACTCCATTCCCCCGCAAGTCCTTCAGGTGAGACTATAAACCGAGGTCCTGTGTAGATAAACATGCAGAAGATCAAGTACGCATGTAAAAGATGTCAGCATTAGCTAGGTTGCGGAAACACGAAAATACCCAGCATGCACCCGAGGCTTAATGCAGCGCATTGGGTTATACAGCTGGTCAAGCATCTGCTTGGCAGGTGTGGTGTAGCGTGTATGGATTGTTTCGAACGCTTTGTCACCTCCGTGAAAAACTGAAGCACAATACATACACATTCAACCTCTGAGTCAGTGGATCAGGCAGTTTGATGTTATGCATCACTTGTTTGCTGATGATTACACATCTGCATCAGTCAGCTCAACCCTGTCACTTTCCTCAGCTTGTAAGCACTCTTCAGTATACAATAGAGTCTGTCAACACATGGATGACCGTTAATAAGCTGAAAATGAACGATGGGAAGACTGAGGCCATCCCAGTTGGAACGGTCAGGCAGCTCAAAGCAATTTCTGCTGAAACCTCTCTTGTTCTGTCAGTTTGTTGATGTGTACCTTGTAAATAATTTATTTTCTTGTATGGTGAAATTATTCTCTTTTAATGTTTTGTGTGTTCTAATGTCTTTGTTTTTCAACTTGTAATTTCTGTTCCTGTTCTTGGTGTTTATAATTTTTATAATGGCTCCTGGAGCCGTCCAAGGAACAGGCGTCACTCTTTAAATGAATTAAATTATTATTATTATTATTATTATTATCTCCTAGAAGAATCTACCAGATGTCCAGTGTGGATTCCGTCCAGACAGAAGCACAACTGACACGATCTTTGCGGTTTGTCAGGTACAAGAGAAGTGCAGAGAACAAACTCTGTATGCAGTCTTCATCGACCTGACCAAGGCGTTTGATAGTCAACGGAGTAGCTTTGATGACAGTCCTTCACAAAGCTACTGGCTGCCCCAGAAAGTTCGTAACCCTGATTAAGTCTGTTTCACAACAACATGGCTCGCCTGGTAATCTCCGGAGAAGAGGCGATGAGTCCTTTGAGATTTCCAGTGGTATGGAGCAGGGGTGCGTCCTAGCCCCAGTGCTGTTCAACCTCTTCTTCGCCTGTGTTATCAGCAACGCAGTCAGAGACAGAGAAGGAGTGTACATCAGGTACTGGGCAGGTCACTCTTTGATCTCCGTTGACTCAGTGCAAAAACCAAGACAATCGAGAAATTGATCATGGAGGCCCTCTTTGCTGACAACTGTGCCCTCATGGCACACACAGAATATACCCTCCAGCTTACTGTCCACAAGTTTGCTGAAGCATTCTGCCTGCTCGGCCTTACCATCAGCCTCGGGAAAACAGAAGAGCTGTTCCAGCCAAGCCCTCCTACAACATACCGTACCGCCGTCCATCCATCTCCATTGAGGGAACAGAGCTGATGACCGTGGAGGAATTCAAATACCTCAGCAGTGTCATTTCCAACGATGGCTCCCTCGACAAAGAGATCAACAACAGGATCTGCAAGGCAAGCCAGGCCCTTGGCAGACTGCGAACGCGTGTGCTGAATCAACACAACATCCAGCAGTCCACCTGGCTCAAGGTAAACAAGAGCGTTGTCCTCACAGCTTTCTTTACGGATCTGAAACCCGGACCTTGTATAACAGGCATATCAAACTGCTAGAGCGCTGTCACATGTGAAGCTTGCGCTCAATCCTGGGCATCAAATGGCAGGACATGATCATAAACCTCATCCTGGACCACGCAGAGCACTAGCATCGAAGCCATCCTGAAAGCCCAGCCTAGATGGACGAGACATGCCATTCGGATGGACAATGACAGAATTCCAAAACAACTCCGCTATGGCAAGCTCTGCAAGGGTAAAAGAGAGCACGGCAGGCCATTGAAACGCTTCAAAGACTGCATCAAGGCCAACATCACCCACACCGAAATAGCCCCCAAGCAGCTTGAGGAGTGTGCAAAGGATTGAACTGGATGGCATGCCCCAACGTACAAAGCAACAGAGATATTTGAGGTGGACCGACGTGCCAAAATCACTGAGGCCTGTGCAAAAAGGAAGGCAGCAGTAGAGGCCCCCGAACTGCCAGGCCAATTTTCCTGCCCTCGTTGCATGCGTCTTTGCCGTTCCCGCCTTGGACTCCACAGTCACCTCCGAGTCCACCCCAGCACATGTCATTGTAGAAACCGACGGACCACCACTTGTCATGGCAGCTTTCCTCTGCATGAAATTCGGGCTGCTCTACCCAGGGAGAGCCTGTCACCGTAGTATAGCGCCACCCATTTTATCCGTTTGTGTATTGTCTATTAAGAGAGGATTCATCTTCAGAATTTTGCCACTGACAACTCTCTTGTTGCTGTGCGTTCTTTTAGGTGAACTAAATGTGTGAACTGGACTAAGGTTCTCGGTTACTGACTCATCTGAAAGACAAGCACCTAGACTTTACCTAGGATGAGACCTCCACACCAAGTGTCAGAAACCTTGATAGTTTTTACTGTTTAAAGACACAGCTGGGGTATATAAGGCCGGAAACGAGTGCTTTGGGGGGGCAGAAGTTTGGTACAATTTCATCATACAAGTTCGTTACGTTCTGTATAACGATATTTTTCACTTGGGGTGATTCCCCTATCGTCTGCCATATCACTTTGTGGGTGCGGACGTTAAACTCCTATAATACCACTACCAACCACTCGAAGTAGCATATTGCAGTTGTCCTCTGATGAGAATCCGCCAAGATTCAAAACTAGTTAGGACTGGCACAAGTGGTTCTTACCGCAAAATACCCCAATTGCTGTTATTGCTACCTTTTATTTTTTTTTCTTATTTGGCTACCTGAACTTGTTTTCCTCTAATACAATTTGTTAAAAAAAACCCTCGGATATAAGAAAGTAAAAATTAACCTCCCTCGATTTTCTTATAAGCGGAGTCTACTGTATAGGCACCAGCCGCCTTGGCGTAGTGGATAACGCGTTGGATTATGGGCTGGTGCGTAGAGAAAATCTGCTGTGATAATAAAGTACACAACTATAACTAACTATATTGAGTAGCAATGTCATCCCCGAGGCACGTGGCGTGTTCACACGAAGAGTCCTTTGCAGTCTGAGCAGTCTGGTTATGAGGTACACACTTCTCATCTTTCGGTTTTACACCAAACATCTGCTCAAGAACAGTGCGGAAGTACTGATCCTTCCTTCGTCGATACGATACGGTATCGGGAAGGTTGTTGCAAAGGAGAAACAGGCATGTACAATTTCTGGAAAGTTTCGTGGTCTTGGGACAGCAGAACACGCCCGCCTTGAAGCAGGGGCAGGAGTCGTCGCATTCCTCCTCACACGAGCATCCACAGTTCAGTCTGGATGTCTGCACCTCCTCATATTCACGCTGGAGGGCCTCGTGCTCCTTGTCCAGGGCGGTGTCCTCCCCAGGCAGTGAGGCCTCCAGCAGACTCTGGCGCTCAGAGGAGCGGATCTTGCGTTTGGTTCCTGGAGCTGTTCTCATTTCAGGGCTGTGTGTTTCGAAGTGGGATCTAGCCATTCCTGAAACACGGATATTCTGGCGTTTACTTTGTTCATGCCGAGTCTGATTATGGCTACCTTATAGAATAATAATAAACCATGACTTGTATAGCGCACAACAATCCCCACACCAATAGGCGTGATCGCAGCGTTGCATCGGGTGCATGCTGGGTGTTTTGTGTTTTCGCACTCCACTGAATGTTGACATGGATTACGGGATCTTTCACGTGCGTACTTGATCTACTGCACGCGTATACACACGAAAGGAAATAAGCCACTAGCAGGTCTGCACATAAGTTGACCTTGGGTGATTGTAAAAATCCCACACTTATTTTACCAGGCGCTGCCGGGATTCGAAGCCACAACTTCAGGACCATCAGGATTAGAAGTGCGCAGATCTGCCTACCCCAAGAAAAACTATTTAGTATTTGGACAAGCCCCAAACAGTATTTTGGTATGAAAATTACTGCAGACTAAGCCGGGGGTCCAGGGGGGCCGCATAGATCCCCCTGGTGGGGTCAAGGGGCAACGCTCATTGTGGGGGTAAAAAAACCAAATACAAAACATACACTTTCGGTCATCCAAGCATCCTTACATTATGAACTTTAAATAAATAATCTGAACCCTTTCCATATGGTGATTGCTCAATTTTTAGTCTGCAGGGGCGGAACAAAAGTTTGTTGCTATAGTGGAAAGGAAAAATGAGGCTGATGTCCAGCTGGGGGAAAAAAATACAGCCACTTTTGGACCACAGCCACTTTTGGTGTCTTTCATAAAGAAAAAAATACTCACACTTTGCTGTCCTTCCCATTTACTGAATCTACTCTAGGAGCAGACCTAATGCATACCACAGAGAGAGAGAGAGAGAGAGAGATCAAAAGAAATGTCGAGACAAAGGTCTGGAGAGCAAATAGAATGGCAACGGTATTCATAGACAAGAAAAGGAAGGGTTGAGGTTGTCTGTCCAACCCAGACAGTTATGTAAACAGTATTGGTACAATGGTACTAGTAGCTCGCCACCCCCCCCCCCCCCAACCCAACCTCACTACCAACTCCCTCCTCTTAGCCAGCACATCCTATTGCATTGCTCTGTCAGTGATCTCATTCAGTGTGGTATCATTTCACTGTTGAAAGTTTCCCAGGCCACACACACACATGCAAACCACAGGGTAAGGTGAAAGGCTTGTTCATGATCAAGGTCCTTATATTTTGTTAGAGGAAAGAAGGGGGGGAGGGGGTGGATTGTGGGAAGGGGTGGGGGATGGGTAGGAAGACAGTGTCTAGTCAAAGGTCTCTCATCAATCAATCAAAT
The DNA here is from genome assembly GCA_034780015.1 of Urosalpinx cinerea. Taxonomy (NCBI): domain Eukaryota; kingdom Metazoa; phylum Mollusca; class Gastropoda; order Neogastropoda; family Muricidae; genus Urosalpinx; species Urosalpinx cinerea. The sequence goes on from JAVDPJ010380564.1 coordinate 8,564, forward strand.
CTTTATTTACAAGGGTGACAGAGCAAATATGCTTTTTTTCATCCGGCCCTTTCATCCATTTTATTAGGAACACTGGGAGAGAGAGAGTGTGTGTGTGTGTGTGTGTGGAACTGGAAGGGGGGGGATGAAAAGAGGGAAGAGAAAGGTTAAGGAGGGATGGAGGATGGAATGGAGAGAACAAGTTTTGATCGGCTAATAAAATTTGTGCCCCCCCCCCACCAACATTCGTCTGTCTGTACTGGTACTCAATATATATGTTGAGCAAGTACCAAAAAAAAGGGAGGAAACTCCGTTCAGAAAGTCATATTCTGAACGGAACTACCTCCTTTATTTATATATTTATTTATTTTTGGTGCCCAATTAGTATTTTGAATAGCAGTTTAGTATTTTCGTATTTGGCATCAATATTTAGTAAAAATGCAAAATAATCGTATGGGTAGGCAGGTCGTCTTATCCACTTAGCCATGGCGATATAAAGACAAACAAGCAAACAAATAAAGGGGCATATATACTCACACACCTGTGAACTGTGCGACTCAATTTCAATTGTACTCAATCTGTATAGAACTATTTACTTGTAAACACATTCACATTTTAATATGTGAATGTTCTCCTTCAAACTTCCCACTGCTGACACAATGAGTGGGAGTACGAAGAACGATAGTTGGACTTTCAGAAACGACAAAGAAAAAGATAGACTGGACTTTACTACAAACATACTGACTAACAAACTTCAAGATTAACCAAAACAATCGAAGACAAAAATCACATGATAGACAACTAGTAAGACAGCCAGCTTGGAATGTATGCTGGCTGATAATCGGTAACACAATTCCAGCGACAGTTCCCATACCTGCACCCTCGCTCTGAAGTTGAAGACTTTAACACCGACTCATTACAGGCACGGGACTGAGATTCAAAATATGCCATCTCAACAGGGATCCTCCCTTGATGTAGGAAAAAAGACTAACAAGGACTCATTACAAGTGAGGGACTGAGATTCAAAATATGACATCCCAACAGAAATCCTCCATTCTAGCTGGGAAAAAGACTAACACAAACTCGCTACAGGTATGGGACTGAGATTCAAAATAGGACTTACCAACAGGGAATCCTCCCTTGTCGTTGGGAAAACGGTCAAAAGAAACCTGGTAGTCGAAGTAGAACGCCTTGTTTGTCTCGGCGAAATGAACCCCCTTTCTGCCACAGTCCCTTCCTCCACTTTCCGCGGACGTCTTGGGACCGTCACTGTGGGGGCTGGCCGTGGCAGCAGAGGAGGCCTTCAGGATGCCTTTCCTTCGTCTGTTGGCACATAACGTCAAATGATGCAATTCGTCAAGTTTTACTTAAGATATTTCTAAATGTGTCAGTGTTGCAAGCGTTAGGCTGAACATGATAAAGCTCTCTGTGTGTGCGTGTGTGTGTGTGTGTGTGTTGTTGTTGTTGTTCGAAAAATAAGTGTATGCGTGTATGTGTAAACTGTCTATATTTCAAATCTGGAAAGCAGATTTTTTTTCAGGTACTGTTTACTAGAATTTTTCAAAAAACGGCTGTATATTTTCAAAAACAGACCATCTTTGCTCAAAGAAAAAAAAGCCAGGCTTACCCCTGAGCCTTTGGGTGGTTGTCGCCAGCTGTCGCCATGTGAGCATCCTCCTGGGCTGAGGCCTCTTTGGCAGTGGCCTGTTCCTCTGTTCCCCTGCACAGACACCACACACAGGGTGAGGACAGGGGCACGCATACACACACACACACACACACACAATCACACCATCCTCCTGGGCTGTGGCCTCTGTGGCTGTGGCCTGCTCCTCTGTTCTCCTTTAGGCATGAGATTGGAGAATATCAATGAGGAAAGGTAAGGTGGGGGATTGGAGAATAACAATGAGGAAAGGTAAGGAGGGGGATTGGAAAATAACAATGAGAAAGGTAAGGTTGGGATTGGAGAATAACAATGAGGAAAGGTAAGGTGGGGGATTGGAGAATAACAATGAGGAAAGGTAAGGTTGGGATTGGAGAATAACAATGAGGAAAGGTAAGGAGGGGGATTGGAGAATAACAATGAGGAAAGGTAAGGTTGGGATTGGAGAATGACAATGAGAAAAGGTAAGGTGGGGGATTGGAGAATGACAATGAGGAAAGGTAAGGTGGGGGATTGTAGAATGACAATGAGGAAAGGTAAG
>JAVDPJ010381675.1:0-10740 GCA_034780015.1 Urosalpinx cinerea
CATGGCCGGTCCAATACATGATTGATAGAATAACCTATAAGCCACTTTGATAGATAAGCCACATGGCTGGTCCAATACATGATTGATAGAATAACAATCGTTCAAGGTATGTCCATTTATTGCCATTTACAGTCAGGTTGTTAATTCATTGCTAGAAATGTACAACTATGTGTAATTATGTTTGCAATTGATGTATGCTGCTACTTTCAGTATTGCAGTTGATTTTAGTTGCCATTTATAGTATTGTAGTTGATGTGTATGTTGCCATTTATAGTTGGATTTGTTTTTTTATCCCCTGATAAAAGACCAAAAAAAAGAGAAAAACGATGTGACAGGCGAGGCTGTCATTGTTAGGCCCCCCACCAGAAGAGGCCCTGCACTACCTGAGGCTGCCTACACATGGCAATAATAGCTTGGTCCAGCTGAGATTGATAATAATAACTGACAGAAATAGCTTAGTCCAGCTGAGACGGAGAGAAGTAATTCAGTCTGATATCTACAGCAGTAATAGTCCAACTATGAATGGCAACAGTAATAGCGAAGATGCTTGCTCACTGTGTGCATTCTCCTGTATGACATCTTCCATTTTGGTCTTGTATAAGGTTCACCACTTAACAGGGTGCAACCCTGACAGAACGAGACCTTTCCCCATCGGTAGTGCACCCTGCTAGTGGTGAACCTTCATCTTGGGAATGGATGTCATAAATTTGAAGGCTGTCTGCCCAAATGAGCTCTTTCTTCGTGGTGTCCATACCTGGAGGGCTCATTTGGCAGGCAGCCTTCTCTGGTGAGGAATGCCCACTGAACAAGCATCTTGGCTCCACTAACGTGACGGAAGGAACGAAAAAAAATTGAGTTAATACTTAGTATAGTATTGCGCATGTTTTAAGGTGGTTTTGAATAAATAAATTAAAAAAAAATGTTAATTTAATTGCGTGTTTTTACTGGTTTTGAATTTTTTTTTTTAAATTCATGTTAATTGAGTGCTTAAAATTTGTACTAAGTCTTAACTTATGATTCTTTCATTCCTCCCAACAGTAAAAATAAAACCAAATTATTCGTTTCATTCTTTTATTTCTCATATCATCCACTCGTACACATTTGGGGGATAAGGAGACAAGCCGAATGTTCCCAGCTCTTGGGGATAACGTACAGAGGGAGAACATCATCCCCAAGAGCAGGGAACAATCATGGCCTACTCTCATTATCCCCTATTTTTCCAGACACTATAGCTGAGGAAGTCAGCCACGATTGTTCCGGGCTCCTTGGGATAAATACTCCCCCTAGTGGAACAATCATGGCCGACTCCCTCAGCCCGACTGGAGACAGACTAGCTGAGGGGGTCAGCCATGATTGTTCTTGGGATAAATTCTCCCCCCTAGTGGAACAATCATGGCCGACTCCCTCAGCCAGACTGAAGTCAGGAGACAGACAAGCTGAGGGAGCCCGGAAAAATCATGGCCCACTCCCTCTTAGCTTACATACCATTCCAAAAAGTACTCATACATATGCTACAAAAACATGTCTACAAGTCATTACTACAAAAACTACAGGTACAGGGGTGCAAGCCAGCAGATTTTTTTCTAAATCTAATCCGGACATAAAGCAGGGGTTTCAGCACATTCAGCAATACACAGGTATCTTCTCCAACCTAATCTTTCTGCTCGTTTTGTCAATCTCATAGCATGGGTTGGATTGAACACACATGCATTGTTTGTTTTTTCACAAAATGTAATGCAAAAAAACCACCCAAACTAAGACATTAACGCACTAAATATAAAAATCATGCTGCAGATGAGATGCAGCTCCTGACTTTTTTTTCAATCCGTCCACATATTACTAGGGCAAGGCAGGCAGTCATTTCACAACAGGAGAGCAACACGCATTCAGCGCACTTAAAAGAACCCACGGCAACAAGAGTTGTCCCTGGCAAAATTCAGGAAAAAAATAAAAAATGGGTGGTGCCATACTAACACGACGCGCTCTCACTGGGAAGAGCAGCCCAAATTTCAAGCAGAGAACTCTGCCGTGACTATAAATATAGACCTACCTACCTATATCACCACATACTGTAAATAATGCACATTTCTTGTGTTGGCTGTGTCAGGAACCTTTGACTAATAATGCATATTTCTTGTGCCCCATCTTGTCTAAATCATGCTTGCAATGCATCATTTATCCATATATACTCTTTCACACACAAACACACACAGATGCATGCAAATACTCACACACTAGAGGAGGTGGATGGTTCAAGTACTGGTAGGTTTTTAAGACAGATGTCAGGACATCGAAAAGATTTTGTACTGGTAGGTGTTTCTTAAGACAGGACAGGACATCGAAAAGATTTTGTGAGTTATGAAAATGCAACATTTTTTTTGTTTGCTTTGTGGGGGTTGGCATTTCCGGTCAACCTTTTTCAAACAGCATCTGACATCATTGTTGCAGAACACTCATTGTTCTTTAACATGCAGTACACTGTCCACATGCGTCAAATGAGGACACAGAAACAAAACTGTTTCTTATTATTCACTGAGCCATGTATTACTTGAATGCTTCATACCAATACAGCGATAAACTTAAATCTGTGAAGAGCAATTTCTCAAAACTACTTTTTCTTCACGTGTTGCCTACTAATGTATGCGTTACACAGTAGTTATTGCCATGAAATTTTACACAGATGTAAAAATGGCTCTTGAGTGCCATGAAATCATCAAAAATATGTATATATGATGGTTTACTTGCAGTTATTTTTGTCAGTCATATTTTTTCAACTGACAAATTTCATCTTAGGTTGAGAAGGTGCGTCTCCATTGTATGAAAGTAGAAATGTCTGTAAATGACTTCACTGCATAGCTCTGACACTGATCTTTCTTTTCTCACCCATTTCAGATTCATCACTAGAAATTTGGAGATATTCTAAAAGGGGCAAAGATGTACCCGTTTTATTTTTGTTGGAAGTTTCTACTTCTACCGCAAAATTTCTAAACATCCTTCGCCTTCATGTTAACACTTAGATCTCTGAAAACTTCACAAAACAGGTGCAGTTAGTGATCTACCTTCGTGCCAAATTTCATGGCAATAGCTTCAGTAGAAGCTGAGAAACAAAAATGCTCAAAAAGATATCTATTTGCCAAGCCATTTAAGTTTATCTCTGAATCTGTGTAAAGCATTTCAAGTACAGAGAATGTCGTTTCCTGCCAGCATCAGATGTAAGGTATCGTACACTTTTTTATGATCAGATTTTCTCTGGGTGAAATTTGGGTTGCTTTCCCAGGGAAGAAGAGCTAGTTGCCACAGTACAGCACCACCCCCACCTTTTTTTGTTTTTAATATATTTTTTCCTGTCTGTTTGTTTGCCTATCAGAGTGGGTTTCCTACATAAGTTTGCCAGGGACAACTCTTTTTGTTGCCATAGTTTCTTTTATGTGCATTCAATGTCTTGCACACAGGACCTCGGTTTACCATCTCACCTGAAAGACAAGTACCCACATACACTTCGGGTCTAGGCTCCAAACGGGGATCAAACCTACAGCCTTCTGATCTCTAGCTGGGCACATCATCACTAGACCACAAAGCTATCTGGAATTCTGGGTGCACAGGTAACACTGACAACTCTATCAGTCTGCCTTGCCCTCCATGTTTTGTCCAGTCAATGTCTGTTCCACTTTTTTTCCCTTTCATTTCTTACTATAAAAAATCGTCACATGCGATGTCTGAGCTCATGCAAAAAGCAGTCTGTCAAAGACAGACACCTACACAAAGCTAATGGGACATTTGTCCGCCTCACCCAGAAAACACAGGACATTGTGAGCCCTTCATCAGTCTATGACCGAGGTCTGACGTGGATGTATACCCCTGGTTCCATGTCAATTTTCCCATCTATTCCACTGTTGACTGCACTGTCCATTGTCCCAATCACACTGATCATGACTGCACTGTCCATTGTCCCAATCACACTGATCACTGGTTGAAGCAGTCAGGTAGGTAGGTAGTGATGTATGCTGATCACTGGTTGAAGCAGTCAAGTAGCTAGGTAGTGATGTACGCTAAATCACTGGTTGAAGCAGTCAGGTAGGTAGGTAGTGATGTACGCTGATCACTGGTTGAAGCTGTCAGGTAGGTAGGTCGTGTCATACGCTGATCACTGGTTGAAGCAGTCAGGTAGGTAGGTGGTGACATACGCTGATCACTGACTGAAGCAGTCAGGTAGGCAAGTTGTGACGTACGTTGATCATATTTTGCCAGCCGTGTGACGATGTCTGCCTGTTGGAAGTAGGGATCGAGCCACCAGACAGATCAGCAGGTTCACTTCATGCAACTCCCTGACCTCTGGGGAATTCTGCACACACACCACTTAAATATAGAATGACAGTTTTAGCAAATGATTTTCAAACACAAAATAACGAGAGGGAAATGTTTGTGTGCGAGTGCAAGTGTGTGTGTGCAGGTTTCATATGAAAATTCAAAACCTTTGGACATATATCCGACATTTTGAAAATATATCGGACAAATAATCAGGACGCTTGGGGATTTTTTTCTTTTTCTTTTCATAACATACTTTCATTTGGAAAAGAAGGGGAATTGGTACTTGCAATTAAGTTAAACAGAACTTAACCGATATGCGGATACACTTTCAAAATATAACACAGACTTGCACTATGTCCCCACGCACATGTATTGTCAGTCAAAACCAGTGTGTTTGTACACATAGTACATTCACACACAAGCACGCGCATGTGCTGAGTGCCAACGTGCACTGCAACATGCTTGGCTAAGTTAAAAACATAAAAAGGAAAATAAAATTTTAAAATGTCACCCATTTGTATAAAAAAAAACAATAACCGGCTAGCAATGCACAGTAGAGGTCTAGCTATGACCTACTTGTGTTCTTCCTCTGAATGGCAAAGAAAGGGTTGGGGGGGGGGGGGGAGGTGTTTCCACAACAGTGTCTGGCACATTTCGACCTTCTACGAATCGTTTTTCTTCAAGTTTTTTTTTTCTTCTAACAGTTTAAACATGGGTCAGATGACTGGAGTGGAAATTTATCCTAAAAAAAACCCAAACAACCCAGCATTCACAAGCCCCAGGAACAACTTTGTTTTTCTCCAGAGGCACATGATTATTAAATAGATCACCAGAGTCAAACAGGAAAATTTGCTGCATATATGCTGGCTTGCCTGCTTGAAATCATTTCAGTGGAGTCTGTAGGACCGAAAAAATAAATTAACTGTATGCTGCTAGATCATAAACATTGGCTGACATGTCCTTGTCGAAATATCGTTCGGATGATGTTCCGATTTTACTGAAAATGTTTCAGACATTTTCGAGAGTTAATGTCCAGTGTCTGATGCCTGAAGTTCAGATACATCCCTCTGTGTGTGTGTGTGTGTGCGTGCGTGTGTGTGTGCGTGCGCGTGTGTGTGTATACATGTAGTTTCAGCCCAAAGCAGGCCTTATTCAAGTCATAATTGCAGCATTAAGCATGGTTTGTTTCAGCCCTGATTCTATTTTCTTTTTGACTTGCTTTGTGTAACAAAGTGTGTCTATGCTATCATGAGTGTGTGTGTGTGTCCATGGTAAACTTTAACGTTGCAATTTTCTTAGAAACTACTTCTAATATAGAAACCAAACTTGGCAGGATTTCAGATATGAATATTATCTTTCTACATATTTCCATTAGAACAATTTGGAACCCTAACATGTGGTGAAATTGAATAATTTCTGTACCAAGGGAGTTAATTTATTAATACATATGTCGTAATTAGATTTGCTGTCACGACAGACAGACCTACGACCAAATGATACACGATATCAAGACTCTCAATGTAATGATGACCAACAAATAATTAGTAACCTACACTTGCTTTCCTAAAACAAGACTTAAAGTTAACCACCAGTTCAAGGACACAGACAGGGCCGTATATCACCGATGACAGTTTGAGTTTTCATTAAATTATCATGACCTTTGCATGTATAAAAATCTTTCCCATTTCTGACAAAAACACTGTTAGTGAAAGAACCAAAACAAAAACTCAAAACACCAAGGGCTAGTTTTGTGGTAATTTTCGGGCAAAGCCCTTCTTCAGCCACTTGTATTAATTATGTCATGTTGTGACAAACCAACACTATTAGTATTACATCACGCCTAACCCTAGCTAAAGATTTTGAGATTTTCATCAAATGAAAGAGAAAAAGCGCAAATTATGTAACAGAAAGTCTTGCGAAAATATGCATATGTGTAAAACGACTTTCTGCCCTGAAAAAGACTCGAGGAGGTAAAAGTTGAGAATTTTCTTATCGTGAAATAATCATTCTCCTATGGATAAAAACAAAACAAACAAACAAACAAAAAAGCCTGAAAACTCCTATGGATAAACCATGACATGCATGTCAGTCATTGCATCACAGTTTCTGTACCCTCCACCATTATTGTCCCCATAAATGAAGCAGAAATTAAAGGAAAATTAGCACCAAAAAAAAGCTACAAAGTTCACGTACAGGTACATTTTTTTTTCCACAGTGAGATATTATCAGTTTATGGGCATCCCAGAGGCAGTGACAGGTGACACAGTGATAAAAGAAATTAGCGCCTGTGTACGTGTGATGTGCTGTGGTTGTCGGCGTACAGTAATCGCACTGGATTAGGCCACCGCTTGTTATTAATGGACACTTTGCCTTCAGAGTCGTGGGTTATTTTTTCAAATGATTGGCGGGATTCTTTCTTTTGAAAGAAATGGATTTTTCTGATTTTTTGAAATGTAGATGCTTTGAAGGATCTATGACCGGAAAGTACACATCGTTCCTGTATTCATTTTAATCCACAAATCACCATCAGCGTTTTTCTTCATCTTGATTTTTCAGTGTCTCCTTTGATTTTTTGTATAGCTTTTAACTGTGTTTTTTTTTTTAATCTTCTTGGCCAGATTGAATTAGAAAGTAGGGTATGGTGTGTACTTTACTATCAAATTTTGAGGTTTATTCAGAAAACAAACGAAGACAAAAGAACAGAGCTCCCAGTTAAAATAACTTGAGATTTGACTCCCTGATTCAAGATGGAAAGAGAAGACTGAATGGTAGTCGACAGCTTTGAGAATGACCACTGTAGACTTTGTGGGAGATTGTTTTCTGTTATCCAAATTTGTAGTCAGTAAGTTTGTTTTTTTACTTAGTTTTGATTTGATTTGATTTTTTTAAAGTCTGTTCACTCTTGGTGATATTAGATTAGAAAAAAAAAGTTAAAAACAAATGGAAAAGCAAGTTATTTTCTACAATAGCATACTAACCGTAGATCGAGAAATGAATGACTTTAGCTATATCAATAACATTTTCGGGTTGTTTTTTTTGTGTGTGTGTCAGTATTGCTTGGTGATTCAAGTACCAGATGCAGTTTGGTCTGTTAGACGCGTCTTACACTAGCAGATATCCACTGAATTTAGGCTGAAAGTGAAAGTTTCCAACTTGTTTTACAACCTTAGAAACATCCTTTTTTTTTCAAAATGTTCAGACTAATCCAGGGCATGTCCACATAGAATATAGTTTACAAACTTGCCCAGTATCTTTGTTCATGTGTATGTCTCAATGTCTCTCTCTCTTGTAAAGGCAGGGCATGAACAAGTTATATAACCTTTGAAATGCAGTTGACTAGTGTTTTACAAAAGTAAGCCAGCAGATAATGAGTCTTCTTTAGTATGGTCTGGGGCATAATATCCCCAAGCTTAAGTGTGTGTGTGTGTGCGTGCGTGCGTGCGTGCATGCATACGTGTGGTGGTTGTAATTGTGCCTGCCTGCCAGTGTGGTTCATATATGTGTATGTGTGGATTTCTGTGTGTGTGTGTGTGTATGCATTTGCACATAATAATGCATTTGCATGAGTGTGCATGTGCCATTCCGAAATATAATTCTTATTAGGTAACATGCTTGAGACACGCTGTGTTTTGTGCTTTCAGATCGTAATCTCTGTCATTGCTTTGTTGCTTGCAGATTTCAGGATTATAAGAATTTAAGTTGTGTGAGGTAGGACTGCCTTTTCCCACTGGACAATTTCTAATTCATTCATTCATTAAACCACATGGTGTGCTGCAGTAGTCGCACAGCTGTAGATGACAAACGACACAACACAGCTAATAAATTGGCGTTCTCTATATACCCAATAAATATGTGTGCGTGTCATTTTCTGCTGTCAGTTTGATTAATTTAGTTGGATTAACAGATTTTAATGGATTAATAGAAAATGACCTTCCAGCAGAGTGTTGTGGTCATTCTCACCAGCTGTCAACTCCATCACACAGTCTTTTCAGCCGGTTTGAACCAGGGAGCAGAAGCAAAAGAACTAATTTTGTACTACTACTACTACTACTACTACCACTACTACTACAACTAGTCCCTTGACTATGTCTATGTCTCTGTCTCTCTCTTTTTTAAAGTCAGGGCATAAACAAGTTATATAACCTCTGAAATGCAGTTGTTGGGGTGCCATGGTGGGGTGCCATGCTTGAGACTGCTGTCAGGGCTCTCCTTCTCTTCTGTACCAAGGGCTATATCATGCTGAAATCACTTTTGTTCTCCTCCGATCACCAAAGTCAATCTGTGTTGGGCATGGTTGGTTAGTACATGAGCTTGGATTGGTGACCGACCGCCTGGGAACACCAGGTGTTGTTGGCATGTATTTTTCAGGTGGCTTAGTGTCCTAGGGATCCCCGGTTAGAGCCTGGACTGTTCCCCCTCCCCCTCATCCATTAGACCAGAAGTGCTACTTGTACTAGGTACTGAAGTACTAGTACTAGGTTCTAGTCTTTTGGATGAGATGATAAAACCAAGGTCCATGTGTAAAACACATTCAGCGCACATAAAAGAATGCGTGGCAACAAGAGAGTTGACCCTGGCCAAATTTTGTGGAAAGCCCTACACTGACAGGCAGACAAATACACCATCAATGTAGACTTGGGGGAAAAAGAGAGGGGGTGGCATTACACTGGAGAGTAGCCCAAATTTTCATGCAGAGAAAATCTGCCGAGACATTAAAGTATCTATTAACCATGAAATAAGTGGGAAGCTTGTTTTTTGGTTTCTTTGCTTTGCTTTCACAGAAAATTTAATGAGAGAAAAATTTAAAAAATACACAAATTTATGTTGTGCTGTAGAAATATTTGCACTCCCCAAGTATAAGCTGGGGTGGGGATGAATGAACTGGATGGAGTTACGAGATGGTGAGAATGGCCAGAATAGAATGAACAGTAAACCGTATACAATTTTTTGGTTCCGTTATTCAGATAGAAAGTTTGGCAGCTTTTTACTTCAAATTTCTGTCCATTAGATTGTTTTGCGAGCTTAACAATCTTCTCACAGCAGCACAACAGTTTTTTCCCCCCCATAATAACCAGTAAAATTGAAGTGTTTGGTGTTTTCTTTCTTTCTGTTAGTTGTCTAGTCAGGTTAATGTTTGGCGTGTGTGGTGTTAATGGGATCATATTGGGTTATGCAGTTGGTCAAGCTCCTGCCAGCAGGTGTGGTGTAGTGTATATACGGAACCTTCCGAACACTGTGACACCTCCTTGGGCCAAACTAAACTAAACTAATGGGAGTGAATGGTGTCGTGGTCTAGGAAATAACTTGTTTTTGTGTGTTGTATTATGATTAATCAGGATAATTTGAGTTAATCACTGCATGGCCAGCTACAACATATAATCTGCCCAAAAAAAGTTGTCTTTAGTCTAGCATGATGAATGTTTATTGTTATTCACAAAACTTTTTTTTTTCTTTAGAAGAGGGATGGTGTATTCTTTCCTTGTCTGTAGATACTGTAGTGTGAATGAGAAGGAGAAGAAGATCCTACGTAAGGTTCATTATTGCAAGCTTTCTGCCCATTTCTGAGATCTTCTGTTTTGTTTTGGTTTTTTCTCCAAGGAATTGACAGCAACTTTGGGTTGCTCAGAAAGAAATGATCCGTCTATAATGAAGGATGCAATCACTGATTACACTGATCTATTTTTCTGGTAGAATATCTTTTTTTTTCTGCATCTTCTTTTTTCCCCATTTTAAGGAAATTTGTCATTTTTCTTCCGTTAGTCTAGCATGATGAATGTATGTTGTTATTCACAAAGCTTTTTTTTTGTCTAAAGAAGAGGGATGGTGTATTCTATTTTGAAAAAAAAGAAGAAAAAAAAGTATCCTTTTATGGTGGTAGATGTTCGTTAGTTCAGATTATGTGATCTACATTGTCCGTCGAACTTATCAAGTGATTGTGCTATTAATGTAGGCAAGGTTTTGGTTTTTTTTCATTTTATATAAAGGCAGTCTTTTCATTTATAAATGCTTCAGCCCTGCTGTGGGGCTCTGCGTGCTTAGACATTAAAGGCCCCTCCTGTTTCTGGAACCATAGAAGCTGTCAAGCTGGCTGTTGGGTAGTTAGAGGGTCTTCTTTCCCCGTCATCCTTTTCAACCCTCCTTTCTTATATCTGCCTCCAGTGTTCATCTGCCTACCCCTTTTCCAACATTTTCTTGGAAGCTTCTTGAAGTCTTAAGTACAGTTGCCTTTATAGTGGAATAAAAAATCTGGCATACAAGCAAAAATCTGCCCCCAAGCTTAGGTACTGTGCATTTCAGATTGGCACGAAACGTGAAAAATATTTGTGAATTTTTTTTAATTCGCTTTGTTTTTTTTGTTTTTTTTATTTATTTGTTTATATATATATATTTATTTTTTTATTTTTTTTTTTTATTGAGAAAGATAATATTAAA
>JAVDPJ010382785.1:0-10739 GCA_034780015.1 Urosalpinx cinerea
GTGTGTGTGTGTGTGTGTGTGTGTGTGTGTGTGTGTGTGTTTTGTATTTTGTGTGTGTGTGTGTGTGTGTGTGTGTGTGTGCGTGCGTGTGTGCATGCGTGTGTGTGTGCGCGTGCGTGCATGCGTGTGTGTGTGTGCGTGCGTGCGTGCGTGCGTGTGTGTGTGTGTGTGTGTGTGTATTGTATGTGTGTGTGTAGATAACCAGAAGACAAAGAAGCAAACCATTCATATATATGACCCTTTCTCATAAAACGGAACTTAACTGGATTTTTTTTTCTTTTCTGAGACATACACACCATCATAAAATACAGCAATATATATTTATGCTCTTTAGCATGGTGTGAAATGCAAGTGTATGGTGTATAGCTGAGCTGTTTCTCTTTGAGTTCGATGAACCGTACAGCAGTCATCTTGAAAAACAGTGCCAACACAGGGGGGGGACGGAACTGAAGTGTCTTTGCAGCATTTATACAGTCGAGTCGAAGGTCGGACAATTGACATATCAAAATCTAGGTAAATCTGGACTAAGAATAAACAAAAACTTATAACAACAATTAACAACAACAAAAAGACAGAGGAAAGAATATTCTCACATATTTACCGTATCCACTTTTAAAATAAATTCTCAAAGTTTTTTTTTTATATTTAAAAATAAGAAGTTAGAAGGCTTTCAGTCTAAGCATTTGTGGCGCTTTGCGGTAAGAACTATTAGTTTTGACTCCTGGGTGACTCTCGTCATGGACCCCGGCGATGATATCTATACTTCTCCTCTCTCTGGTCAAGAACTTCTCCTTTCTCTGGTCAAGAACTTCTCCTTTCTCTGGTCAAGAACTTCTCTCTCTGGTCAAGAACTTCTCCTTTCTCTGGTCAAGAACTTCTCCTCTCTCTGGTCAAGAGAAAGGAGAAGTCCTACTTCTATTTTTTTCTGGCCTGGCACGGTCCCAGTTGTGCTGCCTGCAGCCTTGTGCCTGGGTGGAAGGGGTCAGGGCCAACCGAGGGCCCAATTACCCAGGCAAAGTGTAACAGCGGTAAATCAAAGCCTTTTAATCTCAGTGCATTGGATATATAAGATTATAGCTGGCTCCGCTGTGTGTGTGTGTGTGTGTGTGTGTGTGTGTGCGTGCGTGTGCGCGTGCGTGTGCGTGTGCGTGTGTGTGTGTGTGTGTGTGCCTCTGTGTGTGCGTGTTTGTCTGTGTGCATATGGCTATGCGTGCGTATGTATGCGGGGGTCTAAATGGTTGCTTATGAGAAAGAGAAGAACACTGTACATAAAAAAAGCAGATAAAGGAAGACAGAAGACAAAAGGAAAAGGAAGTAGGGTGTAAGGAATCATGATAAGCACTGTGTCCTCCAGAAACGGGGTATTATATCATATCCTAAGAGGAAGCATTCAAAAGGACATACTAATAAAGGAATGGTGGTTCCTTTTTTACGCCTGAACGACGAGCCCCTGATTACAGAAAGGAAGAAAGAGAACGAATACAAAAAGTGAATCCTTTCAATTCTTTTTATGTGTCTTCCCTCTCTCCCTGTACCAACAACCATGGAGGGATGTTGACAGAACCTTAATTGATTCCAGTGCAGTAATGGCACTTCACGAAGAGGTCGATACCAATGGACAAACCTTGAAAGGAACCCAACACTGGACGGAGCAAGAGATTTCCCCCCTTTGGCAAAAAGGGTGGAAGATATTGATTAAGGGTAGAGGACGCCACGAAGGGCAACCATTTGGGGTCCAGCATGCCAAGTGGAGCCAGAGTGATGGCTGAGGTTGAGGGAGGCGGTCATAAAGAAGGGCCAGAAGCGCAAGCAATCAGGCAGTATCCATGATATAAGGCAAGTCATAGAGGTGTCACTCGGCCCAGGCCTTGCACTTCCACAACACCCACAATAAACGTTTTTCGTGGGATTCTACCCAGCTCAACGTAAGCAGAACAACCCCATCCTTTATCTCTCTTTGTGTACAACCCCATTCCTCACTCCTTACTTTCGAAAAACAGGCTAGTGCAAGTCCAATAATCGCCGCGCAACAGTAATGGCCTGAGTTGTTATATAACTGAGGAATATCGAACCATCAAAAGTTGGCTGTTTTCATGACTGAGGACTATTGAACAATCAAATTTTATCCTGAGCCCACAATTTTATTGCAGCTAAAGGCAAAACGTCTCTTACAAGTATCAAATTGTGTGGTTCTTAAATATACGGGTTGTTTAAAAAAAATCTCAACTGTAACTGCTTCGGGAGTTAATCAAGTCAGTCTCATTATCCCATCCCATCAGTGACAGCATTGTCTAGATAACCACTTACAGTGTGGAGTCAGACCCACAGCGGTCACCATGACAACAGGAGGCATGATGACAGCAGAGG
Organism: Urosalpinx cinerea; assembly: GCA_034780015.1. Taxonomy (NCBI): domain Eukaryota; kingdom Metazoa; phylum Mollusca; class Gastropoda; order Neogastropoda; family Muricidae; genus Urosalpinx; species Urosalpinx cinerea. The sequence continues at coordinate 2,368 of JAVDPJ010382785.1, forward strand.
GCACAGTGGTCCACATATTGAATGGAACCAATTAATAACATTTCCTGTTGGTCTCCAAGGCCTTGCACTGCTGACTGTCCAATATTGGTTCACATTTCTCCATCTCTGTGACCCGGCTAACCGTTTTCCCATGAGTTCCTGTTATGCAGCGTTTATGAATGTTCCAGACACTGTTTTGTAATCTGGATACATACCACAAATCATGACATGCCATACACATGCACAGGCGCGTGTGCCAAGAACACCTGGTAGTCTTAGCATGCTAGTGTTACACCCATCAATTTGTTTTAGGATCAGTTTTCACCCATACAAGTGGAAAGACAGCCAGCCAAATGGGCTGAAACGGTAGCTAGTGGAAATGAAGGATTCAGACAAATCTTCAACACAGGTTCCTAGCAGTAAATCATGGGCACCTCCCCTACAAATCGCGGGTATCGTATGATTACTGATTATATTTCATGCTTATATTTATTTACAACGTTTTGCTGTCGTACACCCTACTTTCCCACCCATATGCCATGTCCATTGAAATGTGAAGCTATACTAATTCATACCCAGCCGGCAAACGATAATGTTCCGGGACTGGTCTGATAGCGGTGATATGTCGGAATCTCAGACTGGACTGCTGCCGATGACGGGACAGGCCCGTTCCAGCAGGGTGTCTTTGCTGGGTAATACTTATGTCCATGCATTATAAGTAATTCCACTACAAATCCTATGATTTCTGCAAAGTGCTCAGTAATTCCACGATTTCAGTTATCCTCTGCAAGACGAGTGGAACGCAATAACTCTAAGCAGGCGGCCTGAGCAACGTGATCAAAAATTGAACAAAAGCCACTTGATCTCCAAAATAGTGCGATTGGCTTGGAAGTATTATAATCTCTTTAATCAATATAACATTGGAGCTATAAATAGAGGGGCAGCAAATGACTGAACGTCCTCCTGGGAAGAAACTGAGTCTTCGTTCAAATCTTCAACCGATGCTGCAATGTAGAAACAGTACAAAGCTACTGATTTATAAACTTCTTCTACAAGCAAATAAGCTTGAAGACACAACAGCAGCTATTCCGAAGACTTCTGCTAAGACAAGAAGTAACAGAGACAATTTTAACCAGTATAGACGTACTGATTTTCTTTATTTTTGCAGATAAAAAAATTGAAAGTTTCATAAATTGAACATCTAATCAAAAACAAGAAACAAACTCACAACTATCACAAATCATGCATGTACCCCACACAGGCACATATGTTCCCATATATTCGCATGTACACAAGTACACACAAACACTGTAAGAAAGCACCTTCAAAAGCTGTCAGACTATCCATACAGCTGTTATGCTAAGTGGCATTGTCTTGTAAAAAAATAAATAATTAAAAAAAAAAAAAATCTGAATTGTCAGACAAACCAACAGACCAAAATGTCGTCTTTCTTCCTTCTTTTGAGTGCAGCACACGGCTATTTTGGATCTGAAGGTGCCCTGATCTATAACGGGTCGCGTGGCTGCTATCCCACTCAAGTCAGGTGGAAATCTTGCTTTTCTTTAAACTCATTTCTGCAAAGGGATACAACAAATCTACTTTTTTTAAGAGGTAAAACGAATGTCGTTTCTGCACACCGTAATTTTATTTTCTGCAACTTCCTTGTTGACATTCATCAAGAGGGTATTTTTGGTTGCAGCAGGTCCAGACGTAATTAGTTCCTGGCCTTTAAAATGTCCTTTTTAAAAGTCACAAAACTTTCAAAGGGAATGAGCCAGACAGGAGAGAGAAGGGTGAGTTCAGGCTAAATGCGAAATGGGGAAATGCAAACATTTACTACAAGAAAAACAACGTTCACTACAGGAAAAACAACGTTCACTACAAGAAAAACAACGTTCACTACAAGAAAAGCAACATTCACTACAGGAAAAACAACGTTCACTACAGGAAAAACAACGTTCACTACAGGAAAAGCAACGTTCACTACAGGAAAAGCAACGTTCACTACAGGAAAAGCAACGTTCACTACAGGAAAAACAACGTTCACTACAGGAAAACAGTCGAAAAACGGGATCCACGCGGCCCATTAACCCAAGAACAGACAAAGAAAACACAATGAAGTCTAGAGCGGAATGTTTGCATAGTCAATGTTCGTTCGTTCGTTAAAGGTTTCATATCCGCATCCACCAAGTGAAATGGCAAATGATGGGGGAAATCACCCCAGTTGAAAAATTGTGTACGTGCAGTACACATTCAATGTACCCTTCTTTGCTAAAACATACTATGCTATGGACACCATTACCAAACCTAAGAGTTCACTTTGAGCGCAGGCTGTCGGTGAAATCAGACTGTAATCGTACATGGACAGATGGTTTTTAAACCCATTTTTTCGTGTTAGCTTCTTTGGCAGCTGATGATGCCAAGCGCATTCCATCGTTCAGTCAGTACCGTCCCCAAATGCGGCACAAAATGCTTTTCCACAAAATGCTTTTCCACAAAATGCGTTGCAAAACGCACTTACTGATCCCAGAGCACGAAGATCAATATGTTTCGGCATTTAGACGCTACAGGCCATGTCCGCAGCTTTCCACTCTGCAATCATCTTTGTCTTTGTTTTGTGGGGTTTTTTTTAGAAAGTCCTCCCCCCCACCTACCCCCACCCCCCTGCTCTATCTCTCGATCCTTTTATTTCCGATTTACGTGAGCTAAAAACGTGCATAATCTGCACTGCTTCAATTAAATCTCTCTCTCTCTCTCTCTCTCTCTCTCTCTCTCTCTCTCTCTCTCTCTCTCTCTCTCTCTCTCTCTCTCTCTCTCTGTGTGAGATTTTTAGTTTTGTTTTCTCAATGCTGAACGGAATCATAGAAATCCACTGGTTTGCCTTGTCTGCGTTCTACAGCGAGCAATGACATTTCCCTTAACATCTACTCTTAAGAAAAACCAAACAATGACAATCCCAACTTTAAAAAAAAACACCCAGACTTCCAATCTCCAAACACGCAAGTAAACAGGTTAGAGAACAAAAGAGCAAGAAAAACATTCTGTAAAACAAAACTAAGTTTCAGTACTTCATTTGTTTTCCCAAGACGATAGTGTTTGGGATATTCCATAAACGCTGCACCACAACTACCAAGCAGATGTTTGACCATCTGCATAATCCAAAGCGCAGAGTCAAAGCTTCAGATGCATACTGGGTATTTTCGGGCTTCTGCAACCTACAGAACGCTGACATAAATTTAATCTTTAACGTGCATACTTGATCTTCTGCATGCGTGTATACACAGGTCCTTGGATAATTGTCTCATGACTTGCGGGAGAAAGGAGCCAGAACCAATGTGAAATCCGGGGGGAAAGGGAGGGGATCTCACTCCACAGAACGGCAGATTAAACAGCAACTTAAACCCGCGGCCCCAAGATCACGAGTTCCACGCTCAGAAACATCAAGACAATTCTTTGTCAAGCTAGACAAGGAGCAAGAAAAAAGACAGAAAAGAAAAAGATAAAAAGATTTTTTAAAAAGATAAAAAAGTATGCATGCCATCAGCAGCTGTGTGACACTGAGTGTCCCTGATTCTTCCAATTCCATCTGTATCAAGAAAAACACCACCATCTGCTGGCTTCCTTGTTAGGCAAGGGATCTATTGATTTTCATGCACTGCATGCTGCACAAATCGATCCAGTCATTCATACTCTTCAGCTAAACATCCGCCCACTTATTGTGATATCGTTTAGAAGCCATTAAAGGAATGGGCTTAGCTGTGTGGAATACCCTTTACCATTAAGGCCACACACCTTTCAAGTACTCTCTTCATCCCCCATACTGTGTGTTTCCAATGCAAGGTCATGACCTGTGGTTGATCCAGTAATTTGGTATTACAATTGATCTGAATGCAAGGTCATAACCTGTGGTTGATCCAGTAATTTGGTATTATAATTGATCTGAATGCAAGGTCAAAGGAGTGATCTGTGTGTGTGCGTGCGTTCGTGCGTGCGTGCGTGCGTGCGTGCGTGCGTGCGCGCGTGCGTGTGTGTGTGTGTTGGTTTAACCTGATTAGAGAAGTCTGGACCACGTCACTAGTAGTAGTAGTGCAGCACACAAAGCCCCTCCCGATCAGGAGATAAACGAAATGAAGAACGACCCAGTTTAACAGCAGACGAGGCTTCTTTTGTTCCACTTTTTATGGCCCCTCGTCTGAGCCTCCCACATCAGAGTCAGACCCAGTGGAGGTAGTGGTGGTGTTGGTGGTGGTGGTGGAGTCTGAGTCTGAGAGCAGGCAGCCATCTCCTGTTGCCTGTCGGGTGTGGGGGGTTTCACTGACTCACTCAGTGTTTGGTTTGTTTGTGGGGATGATGGCCCTCCCGATGTATTATTTTACTAAGAGAACATTGCAAACTAAGAGAACATTGCAAACTAAGAGAACATTGCAAACTAGAGAACATTGCAAACTAAGAGAACATTGCAAACTAAGAGAACATTGCAAACTAGAGAGCATTGCAAACTAGAGAACATTACAAACTACAGAACATTGCAAACTAGAGAACATTGCAAACTAGAAAACATTGCAAACTAGAGAACATTGCAAACTAGAGAACATTGCAAACTAGAAAACATTGCAAACTAGAGAACATTGCAAACTACAGAACATTGCAAACTACAGAACATTGCAAACTACAGAACATTGCAAACTACAGAACATTGCAAACAAAAACTTTCGATTTTTTGTTGTTGGTTCTACTACTTGTAGGCTGCACAGTTTGTCAAGACGGTGCTTGCACCAACGACTCCACCAGGGGGAGTTTAAGGGCTAGACAAGACAAGACAAGACAAGACAAGACAAGACTACTAGGTTCAGATCCACTGTGATTCGTGTGGCTATACGGTTGAGAAGAATTGTAATCAGTAATGTCACTTTGTGCGTGTTTATGTGAGAGGACTAAACTTTAATTACTCGTTTGGAGGATTTCTAGGGGGGCAAGGACGGAATGATCAATTTGGTCGTGGTTCGGATCAGAAGGGGTCTTAAAGATCTGCCTTAGTCAAAAGATCAGAAGGGGTCTTAAAGATGTGTCTTACGAGATCAGAAGGGGTTTTAAAGACGTGCCTTGAGAGGTCAGGAGGGGTCTTAAAGATGTGCCTTAAGAGGTCAGAAGGGGTCTTAAAGATGTGCCTTAAGAGGTCAGAAGGGGTCTTAAAGATGTGCCTTAAGGTCAGAAGGGGTCTTAAAGATGTGCCTTGAGAGATCAGAAGAGGTCTTGAAGATGTGCCTTAGGAGATCAGAAGAGGTCTTGAAGATGTGCCTTGAGAGATCAGAAGAGGTCTTGAAGATGTGCCTTAGGAGATCAGAAGGTCTTGAAGATGTGCCTTAGGAGATCAGAAGGTCTTGAAGATGTGCCTTAGGAGATCAGAAGAGGTCTTGAAGATGTGCCTTAGGAGATCAGAAGAGGTCAGAGAAGGTGCAGCAGTGCCTTAAAGCTTTCAGTTTAGTTTAGTTTAGCCCAAGGATGTGTCACAGTGTTCGTGTCACAGTGTTCGGGAAGTTCCATATTATACACTACACCACACCTACTGGCAGGTAGGTGCTTGACCAACCGCATAACCCAATGCGCTTAATTAAAGCTACACGCGATGACCTTGCCGAGCTACATCAAACCGGTCATGGTACTCGCTGCCTTGAGAACGAAAACAACAAAATGGAAACAACAACAACAATAACAACAATAATAACCTTGGCGGCCTGAAAGTCGCATTTGCCCATTTTGCCTATTGATGTGTGGTGGGACAGCAACAGAGGACATCATCCACTCCTGTCAGTCTATTGTGGACGAGCCTCTGTACGATGCCCCAGATGTGCTCCGTATGGCGCGGCAGGTGTGGTTTCTTTCTATTGTTCGAAGACTTGAGTTGGTTTAAACGGAATTATATTCAAATCACAAGGCAATATACATCATACACACATTAGACAGGACAACAAAGATAACTTATATAAGTCCCGTCTTGATGTACACTGATAGAGTACAATGATCCTATAACTTGTTAACGTTCTATATGAACGATATTTTTCACTTGGGGTGATTCCCCCCATCGTCTGCCAGATCACTTAGTGGGTGCGGACGTTAAACTCCCACAGTACCTTATACTGATAGATTGTGACGGATGTCTTCACAGACTTGAGTTCCACTTCCGGTCTAGTCAATGAAGGGGAAAACCTTTTGTTTTACCGTTAGGATCCGAACAGGGATGGAACCCACTCTCTTTCGATCACTAGGCTAGACACGTTACCTTAGACCACCAAGCCAAATTGCAAAATCTACGAGGCATTGTTTGAGTTCAAGTTCTCAAACTTCTGCCCTGCGTGTTGGTGATGAAACAGTTAACTGATTAGATAGATGTCTGGAAGTGGAGCACTGCCAGCTTAAACAAGGAGTTAAACGAAATGCAGAACGACCCAGTTTACCACACGAGGTATCTTTTGTTCGGAATTTTATAGGCCCTTGTCTGACTGAGCCTCAGACCTGATGATATTGGGGGAAGGAGCTTGAAGGCAGTTTGCTATCTCCTTTCTTCGGCAGTTAGTTAGGTTGGAGTCCTAGCAGCTGTCGGGTTGCAGGCGGTGGATTGATTACGACTGTGCACCATCATCATCTGCATCAGCCTGGTCAGGGCTCCCTTTTTGTCCAGAAAGACAGAGAGTTAGTTGGTTGGTTAGGGTTTTACGTCCGCACCCACCAAGTGATTTGGCAGACGATGGGGAAATTACCCCAAGTGAAAAAATAGCGTTAATATAGTACAGACAGAGAGTCCAAGCATTATATACTTACTCATTTTAATAGTACATCGTTTTCAACTGGGGGTGATTCCCCCAATCGTCTGCCATTAATTACTTTCTGGGCGCGGACGCTAAACTCTAATACTAACCTAACGTCCAAGCACTTCTTCTACTTTTTAGAGGATCGCAGAGGAGAGGGTAGAGAGAGTCCCCTAATCTGTAACTGTAACTAACAGAGAGACAGACAGACTGAAAGACAGACAGAGAGACAGAGAGAAAGAGATATCTAGAAGATGAGAAGAGAAAGAGGGCACCCAGCAATCGTCGCCTTTCCGGTTTTATGGCTTTCAATTTCACAGGGCAAGAGGAACCGGTCGGTGTGGCTTACTACAACCACACCTCCACCTGTCGTTTTTACCCCCCCCAGAAGAAATCCTGCATGATTCGCTTATTATTATAGGAGGATCTTTATTATCCCCCCTGCAAATTCATCTGCATGTTGCAACTAGCGTAATGATAGTAGTAGTAGTAGTAGTAGTAGTAGTAGTAGTAGTAGTAGTAGTAGTAGTAGTAGTAGTAGTAGTAGTAGTAGTATCACTATTACAATATCACAACAGTAAAGTTTGACCTATTCCTTACTTATCATACTTTGATTTTACTTTCGTTAACACTGATGTCTTGTCACAGTCAAGTTTGACCCATTCCTTATCACACTTTCATTTTACTTTCGTCAACACTGATGTCTTATCACAGTAAAGTCTGACCTATTCCTTATCATACTTGATATTTTGATTTTACTTTCGTAACACTGATGTCTTATCACAGTCAAGTTTGACCCATTCCTTATCATACTTTGATTTTACTTTCGTCAACACTGATGTCTTATCACAGTAAAGTTTGACCTATTCCTTATCATACTTGATATTTTGATTTTACTTTCGTCAACCTTGATGTCTTATTACAGTCAAGTTTGACCCATTCCTTATCATACTTTGGTTTTACTTTCGTCAACACTGATGTCTCATCACAGTAAAGTCTGACCTATTCCTTATCATACTTTGATTTTATTTTTGTTGATAGTGACATCTTATCTTCTATCAATATCCAGCCAAAACTTGCTCTCCAACTTCTCTTATTAAGAAGATCTGATGGTCTTATTATCTCTGACTTCTTTTCAATCAATGGCAACGTTGGCAACTTGTTCTCACAAAGTGGTACTTTTAACTAAGTCGCGGAACTCCAAGAATAGCTATGAGGCCAAACAAGGGCATAGATGGTCAAGATAGAAGACGTTCAGTTTTCTCTATTTTTGAGCCATGGATTACCTAAACTATGGTATGTCAACTCGACGGTATACGGCAACAACTACAACAACAACAAAAACCACATGGTTTGTGTTACTCCGTCTGTGTCAGAACATCATTGAAAGTCTCTTGGTTTAAAGTATCTTTTTCTCAAAATGGACGCTATATTATTATTATGGTTCGCATAAGCTCAGGTTAACACATTATTTATTTATTTTGTGTCTTTGTGTGTGTGTGTGTGTGTGTGTGTGTGTGTGTGTGTGTGTGTGTGTGTGTGTGTGCGTGCGCGCGCACGCGCGCGTGCGTGTGGTGTCTTTGTTTT
>JAVDPJ010383894.1:0-10736 GCA_034780015.1 Urosalpinx cinerea
TATTATGGTAATAGAAGGGGGCAGGTCACAACACAAGGGGGCAGGTCACAATAGAAGGGGGCAGGTGGTAATAGAAGGGGGCAGGTCACAATAGAAGGGGACAGGTGGCAATAGAAGGGGGCAGGTCACAATAGAAGGGGGCAGGTCACAACAGAAGGGGGCCTTTATTCTGGAAACTGTCTCCACTTGACACGCCGGCAGGTGGCACTGTTTCAATGGGCCTGCAATAGTTTCTGGCTTCTCTAGGCCATATTATTTAGAAAAGAAGATGTCTAACAAATGCTGCGTCTACCGGTAAAACTATCTTCAAGCTCCTTCTTCGACTGGTCAACTATCCATCCACCATATTCAGATTCTCTTTAAGTTGAAAATATCTGTGGAATGGCTTCCCAAATCATGCATGATAACACAAAGCCAAAGTACGACTGGAAGTCAGGTCAGACCGTTATATTTAGTGCGCTATCTGTACCAAATTATCCCCCCTGGCACCGCAAGGAACCAGTATAAGCGCTCATTGTGCCACCACCAGTCGTGGGTATTGCCCTGTACCGAGATTTCCACAGGACATTGGAGAAGTGTGGACGTTGGGAGACCTTGGGTTGTACAGCACTACACTTGAGCCTGATTGAGGTGGCGCTGAATTTGTAAACATTCTTTTCAGTCAGAAAAACAAAACAAACCTTGTCAAGATTGTGAGTTCAACAGAGACTACATCACCCAAATAAAAATGCTATTTTCACTGCCAATCATAATGTGTTGTTTGGGAAATGCAGTGTAATACTAGATCCACTCCCTCCCCCTAGTCATACCCAACGTCCAAATCACCAAAGTAGGTGATGGTATTGCGTAAGAATGAAAAAAGAATTCCAATGTGTGTAACATAACAGTTTGCTTAATCCATGGTTTCCATGTCTTGTCACAGTCTTCCCTTTTCTCCACCAAAAACAAAATCAACATCCCTCATCCATCTTCAACACTTCCATCACTTTCTCAACAGAAAAACAAAGCTACACATGATCACTCACTTGTTTAATTTCTTGATCATTTCTTTAAACTGCCATGGATTATAAAAATAACATCCAGATACAAATAATAAATATGAACAAGATTGTATATACACATAAATGAAAACCACAGGAAAGAGGATCACATGCACAAACAATCTGTCATGCCGCTAATGCCTTAAATGACACGTTTTTCATACACGCTTTATGCAGACACCAATAAGAAGCAGCCACACAGATCAAGCAGTTCAAACACAGCTGTACCAGCAGAAACCACATATTTGTCTTGTCTTTTCTATTTTTCAACACACAGGTAGCAGTCAGCACCTCACTCTGGTGAAGTCGTACCTCTTCTGGCTTAACAGAAAACTGAAACAAAAACACTGTCTCAGAGATTGATTTAAACTTTGTGATTCTTCATACAGGTCTTCATTAAGATACTGGGGTGTCTTATATCACTGGACTGTGTGTGTGTGTGTGTGTGCAGGAATTAAAAAAACAAAAAAAAAGGGAGGGGGAGGGGGTAGAAGATAGGATATGCCCCTGGTGTGGACTTGTTCAATCTGATGGTGCTTATCACCAAAGGCAGCCTGCCAGTCCCACATTTTTCAAGTATACCTTTATAGCCAGAAAAGAAAAAAAAACAGCCATACAAAAATTCGCCCCTAAGGCTAGGTGGGTAGGTTTCTTGTGAATGTATGCGCTTAGACTGGGGATGCTTGATAAGCTGAAAGCCTGCGTTCAAAGAAGAAGAAGAAATGAAAAAACAAAGAAACCTCAGAAACAATAGGTAATGCTAAAAAGTCTACACAACAAGGCACTCGCTGCAAAATAAATATCCACTGACAGCCCACAGTGAAGATATAAGGATGGCTCTTAAACACAACACTGTGAGATGTCATTTTGTCTGACAACTGAGGGAGCAGTAATGTATAACTCCTTGTACAGGAACTTTGGCTATTCTCTTACATCAGTATATACAACAGACTTCTGTTGGTCATCTGCCTTCAAACATTTATACATAAAAAACAACAACGTCAGCTTCTTCTTTTTTAAACTATGGAGCATCCGTTTCAATTTTTTTTTACACTTACAATGTAAAATTCAAGTTACAAGAAAATTAAGTCACAGACATAAATGCACCTATCACAGTTTTTAGTGAAGTAGATGCTCCTTTTCTAATTTTTTAAGTACTTAGATTCAAGGTATTGTTCTATTATTCTGAGGACAGCTTTTTTTTTCTGACTTAGTGAACACACACAAATACAGTGTGATACACAAACACACACAGTGATACACACACACACCTGCATTAACACACACACACACACACACACAGATGTACCTATTTCCTTTCTACAATCACTCTCCTTTCATCCTACTCTGGAGCAATGATGGAGACTAAACAATTTCTCTCAACATTCTCACATTACAAACACTGCGACAAAATGTCAAACACAGAATCTGAAAGCTGTAAGCTCAATAAAACCAATTCAGAAGAATCAGTAATCACATCATAATTATAACTTTTGGGATACTGGCTCATTACAATGGTTAACTTCCAAAACCTCATGCTCATGCATGTGCGCGCGCACACACTCGCTCACACACACACACACACACACACACGCCACATCCAATAGTTAACATAAATCTTTCAAGAATAACGAAACTGATACTAATTATTGCAAATACACTGAAGTGCATCATTCACACAAACAGTAGTTCTCATGAATAAACACAGAAACAAAGAACACACATTTTTGAATAGTGATACACGACACGAGGGGATACATTTTGCACCAGTATTTCAAATAAATATGTATTTATATTAAGGATATGCCATTGGGTAACCACTGTGCATCAACGACCACGAAGTAAGCAAACAACAACAACAAAATGAAAAACAAATTTCTAAATACAAAATCGCGTTAAAATTAGCGACAGGCTTACAAACACGTAAACAGATACACCAAGGGTTATGCTGCAGACACATCAAAAATCAATCTGGGCATGGGGGGGGGGGGGTGCTTATTTGTCACAAAATATCCAACACTTGCCTGAGCATTATCACATTGCACGTTAGGACCATGACTACAGAAGTGCTGATTGTGTGAGCGTGCCTTACACTTAGCTCCTGTACACCGCACAGCATGACAAGTGATACTAAACACACAAAAACACTTTTCTTTCTTTCATTTTCTTATTTTTTAAGGATACATATTTGGACCTTTTTCTTTAAGGATTAGGAGACTATAATGTAAAGGTTGTCTCCTTCCCTTCTTTTTTCTCATTTCTACACTTGCTGCTTGTAATAACTGGCCTAAACAAAACTATTAAAGCAATCAAGCAAAAACTAACTAACTAAATAACTAAATAAAAATGTTAAAAACCTCAAGAAAGAAGGCTTATTTCCATCTCCAGTCTAGCAAAATGCTGTAACAAAATGAATACGGGAAACTCAGCAGCAAAGGGTTTGCTTTGTTATAATAATCTACGCACACTATTTCTATCACAAATTTAAAAGGTAACAAGAAGCAGCAGCAACAAAGCTGAATTATTTAGTCCCCTAGCCTTGTTCAGCACAAATATTGTCCGGTGCAAATTCTTAAAACAATCTGATCTTGAATGTCTGATGTTTGACCAATGTTTGTAAAATGTTCTTAACGTCAGTCCACCATAGCAGGAAACACAGATACACACACTCATACTCACAGGCATGCACATGCATGAGCAAGCACGCACATGCACATGAATCTATTGTACAACAAATGCTGCACAATGGAAAGGAATAATGGAAGTGATTCTGCATGAAAATTTCCCTCCTTAACTTAATAACCAGCATCTGCTTGGCAGGTGTGGAGTAGCGTACATGGATTATTCTGAACACAGTGACACCTCCATGGGAAAAACTGAAAATTGAAACTGGAAAAAGTAACCAGACTACGATCATAATTATATGAAGTCTATGCCAGTTCATCTCTTCATGAGTGCATACTTTCACCCATGTCTACAGAATATTGCTTAAAAGATATGATCTGTGCATGCACACATGTACAATCACACAGATGTACACACACATACACACACAGACATGCTAACACACATAAACTCAGTTCTTTAAGCTGAATATGATCATGATCACCCTGTTGCATCAAGAGAAGGAAGATTTTCAAGCCTGCCAAACTCCCAATCTGTTTACTTCCTTTACAGCAGTGCACATAAATATGTACTTGGTAATTTGACATCAATTATAAATCACTTGATAAGAATATTTGTAGAAAATGGTGACCTCTTTGCATGAGTAATTCAAATGATATATATATATATTTTTTTTTTTTTTTTTTTTTTTTACTATACAGGATGTCAAAATGCCTACACTGTTATTACATATTTTGCCATCAAACACATACATGGAAGACAACACACAGCAAATAAGTATACTTCACTTAAAATACAAGCAAGTATACAGATTAATACATCTACAAACCTGAAATACATGTAACAATAACACAAATAACTGCCTTCGAGTACTTTTCCTTGTGAATAAAGGAGGAAACAACAAAGTACTTATGTAGATGTCTTAAACATTCACAGATATTTCTTTGTTTTATTGCACTAGTCTGACATACAATAACATCGCTGATTGCAACTGTTGACCGGTGAAAAGTGCTGTTAACAGCAGTGAAAAAAATACAAACAAATTGCTAACAGATTACTGACAATATATACAGTCAACAAACAAGAAACAAGTGATTTGTACTTTTGTGTGCATCAAATTAGTTTGTTAAATTTTATCACGTGATATGATCAACTGTACAAGCAGTATACACTAATCAACTCTTTGTATTCTTCAGGTTCAATTGTCTAATAACAGTTAACAAAATTAATCCATGAAAACAGTGACCCTGAGCTCAAGATATACAGGCTCTCTGTCTCATGCATACACAAATACACAAGCACACACACTCACACACACAGAAATGTGAACTCATATCTTCAAACAAACACCTCCTTCAATATTTGATCCAGATTACATTATATAAAAACAAAATAAAAAATGAAATAAATTAAAAACCCTCAACTCCTTTTCAAAACTTTTTGAGTTTCATAATCCCCATCTTCAAGCCAGGAAAAGACAAATCTTTCACTGGCAGGTCAGTAACATATCATTTAAAAACACAATAAATAAAATTTAAAAAAATAAATAAAGAGTCCCCAATATGTAAATGAAACAAACAATTACATAAACACATAGTCTTGGACATTAATGTGACATCAGATGAGCCATCATTAACTCAAATTATTGCTCTTTTTAAATTCCTTATGCCAAAAAAAAAAAAAATCAATTTTGAATAAACCCTTCTGCCATGAAAACTACTCACGCTACAAGAAAATGACCCTTTTAGCACTACAGTCAAATATCATTTACTTTCCTTTCCTCACCTCCTTGCTAATGCTTTCATACTGCTTTTTCATTACGTCAACTGTTATCAAAAGGGTGGCATTTTTCCCCCTACAGCGAGCGGATACATACTGTGCATTTCCTGTCGCCAAGAAACACATAATCTGCTCACTATAAATCAGAAATATTTTTTACTCATATTAAACTGGCTGAAAAAACATTTGAGAAGTCTGGGCACATGTTTATATATAGTTCTTGCAATTCTCTGAGCCACAGTTCTATACCTGTAGTTGGGTGGGATAGAGGTGGGGGATTTTTTTTTTTTTTTTTAACTTAGTTTTCTTGTCTTAAAGCACCCCATGGATGTAATTTTGCATGATGTCATGTATAAATTTACAAGTATCAATGTCGGATGTATGGAGTCTCTGTCTGGTTTGGACAAGCAAGTGCTGAAGATATTGTCATCTGGTCAGTTTCACCTAAAACTACATAATCAGTATGTCATCATGGTGACTAAAAGTACCAGAACACGTGCCCTCAATATAGCATTCCTCATTAAGAAAACACAAAAATGAAATCTTGATCTTTCTACAAATAACTTTGTTGCGTTTCATGGCAAATACAGCCACTATTCCTTAATACTGTGGAAGTTACTATGCCAAACAACTAAAGACCCATCACCATCGATTGAGTTTTGCTCTAAAACAAAAAGAGCACACATAAGATACATACATCCTTATACCATAATGGTTCTGGTTCCTGTGAGCAACGACAGATATTTAATACTAATACGACTCTCCTGACTTACACATTTTTTGAGGTCACTGAGATTTCTTTTTCAGAACTGGGAAAAAAAATGTATTCACTGAAAATATGTTTGTGCACGTCTATATAACAGCATCAATACTGAACAGACTTCAACAATATTACACCCAGCCAAAACTATTGACGGAAGACACATGGACACATGGACATCACCTTGTCTGTTAATTGTTCTTCCTGGTTGTTTCTCTCAATAACAATATATTTTGCTCAAAAAACAGTCTGACTGATATGAAAGCAAACGTAATGTATATTACTATCTACCATGCCGATCATCAAAAAACATCATCAATGAAACAACGACACTGAATCTCAAACATAAAGCAAATAACTACCAAATAAATTATTATGTACATGGTGACTATCATATTCACGGTTCTTAGGGTGCTGTGTACATTACATCACAGACATTTAACAATGAACCCTTTCAAGATACAGTACCTTACAACACCCCCCACTCCTCCCCCTAAAAAAAGAAAAGGTTAACCTATAATGCGACAAACCATAACTGGAGCAAAAGGGCTAACTGCCTCCTCTACTGGAGAAAACTCTTGCTCCATCTTCACATAGTACTTCCCATGATGTTTGGATCCTAATTAAAAAGAAAAAAACAAACCAAAACAAAAAATAAAAATAAATTTACAAAACAAAGAAAAGAATGCTACAACTTTCTCAACATAAAAAAATCATGCTAAAACAAATCCAGTTTAAAAACTCTTATTCACTCATATTGCTATCTCACTCTTTGTTTCAGTCAGTATCATTTGCCTTTTAGCTTTTGAATTTTCTAAACAGTTCTGTGAAAACCAAGACTTATCTCTCAGCTTATGAGTTTTCTAACCAGTTCTCCGAAAACCAAGTACTGTCCTGTTACGAATCACAGAGCCGCAGCTAACATAACAACTGCCCCATTTCACTCTTTGTTTCAGTCAGTACCACTTGCCTTAGCTTTTGAATTTTCTAAACAGTTCTGTGAAAACCAAGACTTATCTCTCAGCTTACAAGTTTTCTAACCATTTCTCCGAAAACCAAGTACTGTCCTGTAACGAATCACAGAGCCCCAGCTAACATAACAACTGCCCCAGATGGCGCCAAGTGATGTCATTTTTTCGATTTCCCAGTCCCCTTGGGGCTGTTTGGGGGAACCAGCATGTCCTGGGATAGCTTGGAGCCCGACGACGATTTGCGCGACTTCATGGACAGACGTCGAGCAGTGCGTGTCAGAACCCCTGGTCCTGTGTCCATGACATCACGACAGCTGGAGTCGCTGCCTGCACAAACAGAGGTGTGGCATTACAATACACAGTTTAAAAAATAACGAAGTATACGTCAGTAAAATACCCCTAAATAAATGATGAAATACATGTCAGTAAAATACCCCTAAAATAATGAAATACATGTCAGTAAAAAATACCCTTAAAATAATGAAATACATGTAAGTAAATACCTCTAAATTAATAATGAAATACATGTCAGTAAATTGCTCCTAAATTAATGATGAAATACAGGTCAGTAAAATGCTCCTAAAATAATGAAATACATGTCAGTAAAAATACCCCTAAAATAATTAAATACATGTAAGTAAATACCTCTAAATTAATAATGAAATACATGTCAGTAAAATGCCCCTAAATTAATGATGAAATACATGTCAGTAAAATGGCCCTAAATTAATGATGAAATACAGGTCAGTAAAATGTCCCTAAATTAATGATGAAATACATGTCAGTGAAACACCCCTAATATAACAAAATACCTATCACTCTTTGTTTCAGTCAGTATCATTTGCCTCAGCTAAAATAATGAAATACATGTCAGTAAAAATACCCCTAAAATAACGAAATACATGTCAGTAAAATGTCCCTAAATTAATGATGAATTACATGTCAGTAAAATGCCCCTAAATTTGCAGTGAAATGAAAGTAAAAACTTGTAATAATGGTCCAACTTGTAAATGTAAAAGCCAGAACATTAATGCAAAATAGTTAGGGTAAATGTACACAAGTATGTGTCCATTTACACACACACACACACACACCTCACTCTCTCTCACCACACACACACACACACAAACACACAAACACACACACACACACACACAGGTTGTTTAGAAAATATTGCAGCAAAATTATACTACATATAATTAAACAGTTCAGAATAAAACCTAATAAAATGTTCGAAAAAACACATACAAAAACAGAAATTACCTGAATGCACAAAATGTGCATTTCCCCATTAACTGTCAATACAAGAGAGATTGTTTTAAAACTGTGTACAGAGATCAGTGCACAGTACTAAACAATCAGAAACCCAACTGATTGTTTAACCCTTGGACATTATTCACCACATCTCAGTTGTCTGCAGCAGTGAGTTGGCTCATCAACAATTCATTCTCAAATGTCTACAAAACTCAGTAATCCCATGCATTTTTATCAATAGCTACTAAGACAAAACTTACTTATATAAATGATATGAGATGATCAAAGATTACATCATCCCTGACTACAGACACAAGGTACATACATGTATGTCATTATGTATTATCACTTGATCATAAATTGCAATACAACTAACTCAAATTACCCAAAATGATTAAACAGCAGATGAAGGATATCACTCTCAATAATGTTATCAATTTTTAGCAGCAGTTCACAGACTTTTTGGGAACTTGATAATCCCATCAACTTATAAGTGGATAAAAGATAATATTCTATATTATACATTTATCTTTCAATTTACACACACACACACACACACAGGCACACACACACAGGCACACACACACAGGCACACACACACACACACACACAGAGTTTTCATTACTTCGTTTAGGACCTAAACTGAAGCGGAGTACCTACCAGAGTTATTCTTTTTTGAGACGACAAAATACATATACAAACAAACAAAAATCTTTGAGTGATTCTTTTGGTTTCATTCTCTTACTCTAGCTTGCTGCACAGCCTCTGAGATGGCGCTAACAGCAGGTAAGACTGACTACAAAACAATGCAGGACACTTTTCTTTTTATTTCTGTTTTAATTATTTAATTCTTTGTGCTTGTGTTTGTCTTCTTTTGATTGACTAACATGACATGTTTTCTAAAGCATTACGACTAATAACATTCTCAAATTTAGCTGTTATGCACACATTTCTGAGTATCCTCATTTGCTGACACCGCCATCTGAACTGTTTTACTATTATAGCAGATGGGCTTTTTTAGACATGCCATAAAGAATGACATTACTAGCACACATTTCTGACACTCACCAAACAAAAATGCCATTCTAGAAACTTTCAAAAGGTGTACATTCACCTAGACAAAATGCATGTTATATGAGGAACTAAAAGGCAACCATTCTTCATCCAGCAAGAGAGTCATTCAGACCCCATGAAATCATGTGCCATTTTGTGCCATCCTGGTTTTGGCATGCCTTCAAAGCACACCACAGAAAAAAAAACATTATGCATGCCATTTCAAAGCCTACATAATGCACACAAACCACACAAAGTGGTAATTTCATGCATTTACTGATACAGGCAAAAGAGCATGCAAAGAAGAAAAATCTTGGGTTTTTTAATATAAAAATCATGTAAAATATGTGCAAACAATCTATTCTCAGACATGTCCAATTATTAAGTTAAATCTATTCTCAGACATGTCCAATTATTAAGTTAAATCTATTCTCAGACATGTCCAATTATTAAGTTAACTGGCAAAGCCAGTACTGATTAATCTTCATATTTCAGAGAATCATTCAGTAAACTTTTTTTTTGGGAAAAAAACCCACATAGTTGTGTGCTCTTATATGCCTGGGTATATTTATGTATAGCTAGGTATGGTATGGTAAAGGCCAGTATGGTACAGTACAGTACGGTATGTATGTATAGTGAGAGCAAATTTCTGCATGTGAAATTCCTCTTAAAAGCACACCATACGAAGCCACTTTTTTTCTTTTCTTTTTTTTGTGAATGAATAACCAGAAAGCCTGATCGTTTCGTGAAGATAACTCAAACGGTATCCAAGTCTTCCTTGCATATGTATTCCTGTCAATTTCACTGTCAGTGTCACATCCCCTCTCTTCATTTCCTTGCCTACACTCTCGTCCTAGCTTCTTATTACAACACTTACTGCTTTATATTGTGTAATAACGTCTATAATAAACAGGAAACAAGATGATGCTCTCATACAGCGCTCTCATTCTTTTGATAAAATTAACTTTTATTTTTGCTTTCACTCAAAATAATCATGGCAGCTGGGGAACTTCAAGAACAGACATTTCCCAATATAGTCACTTTTTTCCATTTCACTAGCTGACTCAAACTGGCCGAAATGATGGATCTAGTAGTGAAAATGACTATAATATATACTACTTAAGATTTATTCTCATAATTTCCAGTCATCATTATTTTAAACACTTGTCTTTTAATTATACACACAGAACAGTAGAAAGAGTTAGAAATACACACAGGCGAATACACAAATAAACAAAAAATAGTACAATCCCC
>JAVDPJ010385004.1:0-10726 GCA_034780015.1 Urosalpinx cinerea
GTGTGTGTGTGTATGTGTGTGTGTGTGTGTGCGTGTGTGCGTGTGTGTGTGTGTGTGTGTGTGTGTGTGTGTGTGTGTGTGTGTGTGTCACACACATTTGGGTGCTTGTGTGAGCTTGTCACCGTGTGTGCATGTTTCATCTGCTAAAGATTAAATCATATTCAAATTGTGTTTGCAGACTGGAGGCCTACGACAGAAACTCCAACTTTGGAGGCGATGAAACTGCAGCCAGAATATCAAATGCAGTTGCCACCAGTGTCGATTATAAAGATGTACATGCTGGTATGTCCATACCAGCCCTCACAGTGGACCAAGCCAATGACTTTTTATCCTCAGTGGGCAAGGACCTGGACAACAAGGCAACAGAACTGTATTCTAACAAATATGTGAACTACATACGGGCCTGTGAGACGCCAGCGTTAAATTCTGTTTATATTCGAGCAGAGGTGCGAGCAGAAATGAAGGCAAATGTTGCATATAAGACTGACATTTGCTTGTCTTCAGAAGGAGTTATTCTTCAGTGCCAATGCGAATGTGCTGCTGGAATGGGGCCCAGTGCCCACTGCAAACATATCCAGTGCATTCTGTTTGGGCTTACACTAACAGAGTTCAAAACGACAAAAACATTTTTGACTCTGACAACATGCACCCAGGTTCTGCAGACATTCCACCAAGCAAAGAAACACCTTGGCTCACCAGTAAAAGCTGAATGTCTGGCGATCCACAAGAAAAAACTAGAGTCTTTCGACTTTGATCCGAGACCACCACAGTTTAGAAATATGAGTGGGTATTCTGCACACTTCAAAGCAGTAATACAAAATTCAGGTGTGTTTTCAGGAGCACCCATCCAGCAGATTTTCCCTCCAGCCAACCCCTATGCGACCATCCATGATCATGATTACCTGAGCGAAGATCCTCGTCAGGTATATTTGAAGAGTGCTGGCCTTCTAGATGTTCCTGAGCAGCAAATTCAGTGCATTGAAAGAGACACTGTCTCCAACAGAAAACTGTGGCGGGAGGAAAAAAGGAAGCGACTCTGTTCGCCAGATTTTGGAACAATCTGTAAATATACTGTTAAAACAAATGTACACAAGCTGTGAAAGCGTTTCCTGAGTGACAGAGACATTAGCGCAGCTCCAATTCTGCATGGCAGAAAGTATGAACGAGTTGCTGTCCACAGATATGAAGAACAGAAGGGTGTACAAACAAAAACTTGTGGCCTCTTTGTGTCACCAGCTTACCCTTTCTTGGGCAGCACTCCAGATCGGCTGATCAGCACTGACAAACTGTTAGAAGTTAAGTGCCCATTTTCATCATTCAACAAGGACATCAGTCCAGTAACAGTGCCATATTTGGAGATGAAGGATGGTGATTTGGCACTCAAGAGGGACCATGATTATTTCTACCAGGTGCAAGGACAGATGTTTTGTGTAGGTGGTGAAGTGAAGGAGGTAGACTTTGTTGTATATACTGGGAAAGATATTACTGTGATCACAGTGCAGTAGACTTTGCTGTATATACTGGGAAAGATATTACTGTAATCACAGTGCAGCAAGATGGTGATCGAGTTCATTGAAGATAATAATATGGTGGAAAAACTGGAAACATGTTATACAAATGCTGTTTTGGATAAATTCTTGTTCAAGGATTACAGTGAACACTTTTGTTGACCTTGAAGCCATTTGACAGTGCTGCTCATGTGTGTGTGTGTGTGTGTGAGGTTGAATGGGTTTTTTTGGTCAGATTTTTCTGTCATGCATTCCGATACATGTTATGATGTATGCTTAAATCTGTACCTGTACATTGTTGACATCTTGTCAATGCTTTCAGTCTTTGTAACTTTTTAGAAATCATCATAAATGCTGTGAAAATGGCAGTCAGCACTGAAACTAAAAGTTGGAGGCAAAACATTTAGTCACCTTATATTTTTTCAGAGTTTGTATTCTCTCTTTTTAATAATTTAAAACAAGGGAGAAAACGTGGTATGGTATATATATGTTATGGCATGGTAATATATTTTATTGTCAGGGCAGATTTTCTCTGCATGAAATTTGGATTCAGCACTCTTCCTGGGAAGAGCATGTCACCACAGTGCAATGCCCCATTTTTCCTCTTCCTGGGAAGAGCATGTTACCACAGTGCAATGCCCCATTGTTCCTCTTCCTGGGAAGAGCATGTCACCACAGTGCGATGCCCCATTGTTCCTCTTCCTGGGAAGAGCATGTCACCACAGTGCAATGCCCCATTGTTCCTCTTCCTGGGAAGAGCATGTCACCACAGTGCAATGCCCCATTGTTCCTGTCAGCGTTGTGTATTTGTTTACCTTTCAGAGTAGTTTGAACTAGTTTGTCTATAGAACTTTGCCAGGGACAACTCTCTCGTTGCCATGGTTTTTTTGTAGTTTTATATGCACTGAATGTGTGTTGCACACAGGACCTCTGTTTATAATTCATTTTTTCTCTTCCGAAAGACTAATACTCATCCCACACCACTTCGGGTCTAGTGGAGGGGTTAAAGGTCTAGGCTCCCACTGAGGATCAAACTGCTGGGCACATTACAGCTAGACCACCAAGCCACCTGGTCAGTGTTTAAAAAGAAAAAGAAAATCATGCAGTTTTACTGTTGAGATTACAGTTGATACTGCCAGTTAAAGAAGGTTAAATATTTCAAAGGCTTTGGATCTTTTCACAAACAGGATAAAATGTTGCAGATAAGGCAGGAACTCATTTTGCTAGTGGTAGAGATTATCTCTCTTTTATAGCCTGTGTGTGTGGGGAGGGGGGAATAGATGTAAGAGCACTGATAGTAATATATGCATACTGTGCATGTGGCATGTAGATTTTTTAAGCAAAATAGAAAGAAACAAAAACACCAACCAACCAGGTAAAAACCAATGAAGTGAGAAAAATGCTCAATGCTCCAGTTATTGTGACAAAATTTTGATCTGCCAGTTTTAGGTCAGAACCATATAATGGTTATGAACATATTTTATGTTAATTTTCTTAGCTACCAACTCCATTGAATAATATACATTAATTGTATAATATATATTGATTTATTTTAAAGCAAGTTTTGTTCATATACATGTGTCATTTCTTATGGTCTTCATGGTATGTATAGTTATATATGTATAGTTTCCTGTTTATTCTATCAAGGTCAGGACACTTGTGTCCTATTTTTCTTCTTCCTTTCTTCAACTGCCATCAATATTTTGATGATTTTGCTGAATTTCCTGATTTGCAGTGCACCCAGGGGGAAAGCACAAAAAGAGATTAGATTGGTGTGGTGTCTCTGGGAGTGGAAAGGAACTGATCTGGTGTGGAAACAAGAACTAGGCAGGGACTTGGGTCTTTTTTGTGCGTCTTTTTTTGGGGGTGGGTGGCGTGAGGATGGGAAAAAAGGGGGAGGGGAGGTGGTGGGGGTGTTTTGATGAAATCAGTTGGTCACAGCCAGCCTGGACCTGAAGAGATCCAGGGACTCAGAATCCACAACCTCCTGGGGCAGTGTGTTCCACGCTGCAATGGTTCTATTGACAGTCAGTCTCCAGGACCCTTTGTCCCATAACAAGTATAATATGTCAGAAAAATGTGTATCATTGTATATATTGTATTTGTAAGCTAGAAAAAAGTAAATACTCTTTATGTGTGTGTGTGTGACTGACTGTGTATGTGTGTGACAGAGAGAGAGAAGAGAGATCATTGTACAGTGATTATACTTATAAATAGTGGTTACAGAATGGAAAAGTGTTTCCATATTCCGGTGCCATAGTGCGTTCAGATATATATGCGTAATCTGTAAATATATGCATTGTCAACATCTGTCAACATTTTGTTGTACCTTGTTTGAAAGGATTATGCTTTGAAAATGGCAGTCTGCACTAAAAGAAAGCAAAACACCTTGTCACCTTGTATTTTCATCATTTTTATTTTCAATCTCCCTCTCTTTCTTTCTATAGATTGTTATATGATAATCTGGTCAACATTCATAACAGAACATTGAGGACACAGAGTATAAACAGTTGGTACTGGATAAACCACCCCCCCCAAAAACAAAAAAAAACTAAAACCGCACACACAAAATACTCATCTGTTAATATCTCCACTCATCTGATATCTGAAAGACTTTTTGATCTGTACACAACAGGTAAGGTGTTGAACCATATTGTGTTCTGCTGGTAGAGATTTTCTTTTTTCTTTCTTTGGTGGGAGGGGGGAGGTGTGGTGGTGTTGAGAAAACTGCTAGTATTTAGAGAAAAAATATGTACATTATAACACATCTACAAAGAATATTTATGTATATATACAAACAACAACATACACACACACACTTAAATATAAACTATCTGAAAATAATTGTGTCCCAAATGCAAAGCCTGAAAATGGAAGAATGTTGACAAGTCACTGGAAATGGCATTCATGACATAAAAAGCTTAACATTCTTACTGTGCATAGAACAAGTCTGGAAAAAGGACAAACAGAGTTTTCTTTACTTTGTCAGAACAAAGAGGACAAACAGTTTTCTTTACTTTGTCAGAACAAAGAGGTCAAAATAGGATTTTCTAACCAATCTTATGGTCATTTTTTTAGCTACCAACCCCATCTTGAATTTCTTTAGCTTTTCCAGTACATCACAGTCACTCCCTCACTCACTAAGGTAGTGGAAGTGACTTGCTGAAAAAGTCACTTTAGCTGGAAGTGTAACTGTATAGGTTTGTTCATTTGATTTCTTGAGTATACACAATTTAGTATATATTATTTTCTAAAGGTGCACAGATTCTTTTTATCAGAGAACTTATGGAGTCCTGAGTTCACAAAAGAAATTGAGTACCTTTTAAATATACTTGAATATGTACACTATTTTGAAAAGTCAAATAAATGAACAGTTCCATTTACATACAAGCTATAGTGACTTTCTTTTGTTTGCTTGCTTTAACTGACTTTCTTTTGTTTGCTTGCTTTAACTGTCTTACTCAAACTGGCTGACTCCCACATTGGAGGTAATAGCAAGTAGAGGTTATCTTTTTGTAAGCCAGGAAAAATCTGTCACAGTCTGTGTCTATTTATTTATTTGTTTTTTATTTTATGTGTGTGTGTGTGTCTGTGTATATAAAATGAATGGGTGTCCTTTACTTTATATTGCATTTTTCTCATGTTGTGAATGGATGCATGAACACACTTTGCACACATAAACAAACAATTATCAAACAACCTTTCACTGCTAACAAAATGTTTGTTACTACAATTTGAAGAAATCAGAAACATTAATCAGCAAACTGACTTTTTCGCTCAGTAATCATGACATTGCACAAGTGAGGAAATTGCTCAAGAAAATTTCATCAATAAAGTTTTCAGCAACTTATAAAAAACACAATCACAGGCACCACCACCCCCTCCCTGCCCCCTCTACACCCAGTGACACACATACACACTCTCACTCTCTCTTTTTCATGGTGTACACATGCACAAACATTTATTCATGCATGCAAACACACACACACATCACAAACAGCTTGCGCAAGATCTGGATTCATCTGCTCTGAACTCAGAATGCAGGACCTATCAAAGGAAATTAAAAAAAAACCATTCAGCAAAGATTTCGTACACCTTCATGGCATGTACCACACAGATCCAATTTAGGCATTATGAGAAACAACATTTGTTCTGAAGTTGCACAGAGTGAAACACACATTAATGGTGTGCCTGGCCAGTTTGGTTTCTGTTGCACTCAGTCCATTAACTAAAATTATGTAGGTCTTTCCCATTCCAATAAGTCTTTCAATATGAACCCGCTTGCTGGAAATTTTGCGGCCTTTTAAAACCTGTCTTTCAGTAAGCCTGTTCTTCTTTGTAAAGAAGGCCGGGATGTTCACCTGAACATTTCTGGGAGCAAAGAGATCCTGTACATTGAAGCCTTTGTCTGCCACGACAGAATCCCCACTGTCACACTGGTTGGGTAGACTGGACCTCTCAATGATCTGTCTGTCTGAGGCTGAGCCACCATACACTGGTGAAATGTAGCTAATCAGGCCTCCTGGTGTTCCGCCCACAACAGTTTTTACTGTGTTTTTGTTTTTATATGAGCTAAAAGTTGCTCGTTGTGCGACTGGATTGGAGGGTTTCTCAACAGGTACTTCAGTACCATCAAGGATAACCCTTGTGGTAGGGAACTTTCTTTTAAAGTCTGATGGGGCATAGTATCTTACAACTTCTGCAGGTGTCCACATGTTCAGTTCTCCCCACTGTCGAGAACATAAGTTCACCCATGTGACAAATATACTCTCTGCTGTGGAGACTGAAACACACGACATCCGAGACAGTGGCAGATAGTCCAGGTCTTGTCTAAGCTTTGCTAGCATCAGTAGAAACTGATTGATGGGAGAAACTTTGTCCACATTACTCCTCAAGAAGGTAATGAAGTTGACAGCTGGTCCCAAAGACTGAAAAACAGCCTCAAATTTTTCATAACTTTCCAAACCAGTGTAATAGTGCAAAAGAGCTTTGTCAAACTCTAAACCTTCAGCTGATAACAAAGGCGGATGATCCAAACAAGCCTGAATCTCCTTTGAACATGTCTGCGGTTCTGTGATTTCCATGTCCTGGTTCTGCAACAAAGTAACCCCAAACAGTATAATGTAAGTAATTTAAAAGATGTACATATAACACAAAGAATGTTCACACAGGACTTCCCCAAAATTACAAGGAAACAATAACCTCAATTTGTTCTCAGACAGCAGTGTTAACCAAGCAGCATTTCCAGAGTAATGTCTGGGTTACAGTCTGTCAGTCTATATTGTGCTTTTGAAGACCACTTATATTGTCTTTAATAAATGAAAGAACAGCAAAATATCACCCAGTGTCAGTAATGCCTTATTTTGTGAACAAGCACTCATTATGATCAAATTGCTTGGTGGTCAAGTGGTCAATGTGATCGAAGGGTTGTGGACTCACTTCCTGGTCAGAGCCTAGACTTTTCCCCCATCCACTAGATCAGATATGGTGTGGTCTTGGTACAAGTCTTTCGGATAAGATGATAAACCATGGTCCCGTGTGAAAAACGCATTCAACAATTTTTTTTTTAAATTCATTTATTCATTTTTGTTTTTACTGTGGCCTCTTTTAGCAAACTTACTTTCAGTTTTACCTTGAAGGCAGTTCGCAGACTAGCCATGAAAGAAAAGGTATGCACATAAGACACAGACCTTGCTCTGACCAAAACAAACAAACAAACAAAAATTGCCCTACCCTATTGTAAGATTATAATGAGCTGTGTAACCAGAAACACTTTTTCTTTTTTTCTTTCATATTTGGCTTTAAAGTAACCAACCTGAGCTTCAACACTTTCTTCCTGGTCTTCCATGATCCCCACTGCAGAATGTCCCTCCACACCCACTCCAGTATTGTCCTCTTGAAGGATCTCCACTGCAGCAACAGAAGGGTCATACAGAAGGCCTGATGCATCCACACCATTTCCACTGCCAGCCTGGGAATTTAAAGACAAACACAATGCAGAAGTTAGCCTTGACAGAACTTGAAAAATATACATGAAAAATATACATGTAACTTGAAAATATAACTGATGCTATCAACACACTGCATCATGTTTCTGTTCAAAACAAAACAAAAAGACAAAGAGGCAGACAGATTACAAACCCCCTTTTACTGGGCTTAATTTTATTTTTAAAATCAGAATGGTTGAGTGAGGTGATATGTTTCTGTTAAAAAAATAAAAGTGAGGGAGAGACAGATTACAACCCCCTTTTTACTGGGCTTAATTTCCTTTTTTATTTTTATTTTTTTAAATCTGAATAAAAAAAGATTGAGATCATGTGTGTTGGGGGGGGGGGGGAGGGGGGGAGGGAGACATAGTAAGTGAAAGGCAATAAGCTTTGTGACATTGTAGTTGCATGTTATTATGCAAAATGTGACACTGACAAGTTTCTGTGCCATGAAAGTTATTTGTCTGCTACTTACACCAATGAGCCCTGAAGCAGATGATGACACATTATTACTTGTTACTACTACCCAGTCCATCCTCAGGTTCATGCCACCTTCTGTCAAAGAAAAGATTTGACTGACTCAGATTTGTTCTCCCTCGTAACTTATAAGACTTATTTTCTGTTCCCCCCCCACCCCCACCACTAAGTATGAGGAAAAGAGTCAGATAAATGCTTGTTGTATGTTGTTGTTTTTCATGTACATAACTCTTTAAATTCAAACTGTTCATTACTGTTACTAGTGTAACATACCTGCTGACCCCCTGCTGTACTGCCTGTAGGCAGACACTGCACCTCCTTCACGATCACAGGGTTGAGTGTCTCTCGTCTAGTAGCACCACGCTGCTCTCTTCTTTCCTTGCGCTTCCAGTTAGCCTGATGATTTGTAGGCCTTGACCAAGAAAACACGGTGGGCACTGCATCACGTTTCAACCATAATCGTTTCCTTACCACTGAACCTGAACGATAATGCAAGCAGAAATATGAAATAAGATACCAGTCAAGTTCCAGTGTCTTGTGACAATGTGAGTGTCAAGTGCTATCCACACACACATGTTTGCATACACACATTTTCTTATTCAGCCAGTTATAGTATAATTAACTTATTAAGTTGTACTGACATTAATAAATCATAATCATTAAACCCTGAGAGAGAATGAATGAGTGAAGGATTTATTTATTTTAGGCCTACACCAACTGACCTATCTTACAATATATGTATCCCTGATTGACAAACATGCATGAAGCTGAATTTTATTAGATATAGATATAAGTAGACAAAGTAATGAGAAAAAAGCTCCTTGGCATAATACACATTTATTGAATTTGAAATTATACATATTACTATAACAAAATTACCATTACTGATTTCAGATAGAAGACAGACAAATAAATAAATAAATAAACAATAATATCTATAACAAAATATATCAAAACAACATAACACACACACACACACTGAGTGACTGACACAGTGACTGAGTGAGTGAATGACACACAGACGAGATCAAATCAAATCAAATAAAAACAAATATTTACTTACAAGGGTGACAATATAAGCATACACTTTTCTTTAATCCAGTCCTTGCCCCATTGCCATATATGGGAAACACACACACACATACTTACACACACACACACACACACACTATTAAAAAATGTATTTTAGAAACACTGAAAATGAATAGAATAAAATTTAACTAGAGAGAGACTCAGAGAGAGGCAACAGAGAGAGTAAACACACACTACACTCAAACACACATTATTATGCATCTTCTGAGGTACAGAATCCATGTGTGAATCAAAACCGAAAGTAAGGCAGCGTTTGTGTAGAAGCAACACGTAACAGTTTACACTCAAAATTTCGTTCAAAACATGTGAACTAAAGGCTGTAAACTGAAGCAAAACATAATAAAATGTAATGGATCAAGTTCAACTTACCGTCGTAAGTTGGCCCATCGCAGTAATCTTCCTTGCGAAAGTGGCTCGTACAAACAATGGAGTTCTTCGTTGGTTCGAAAGTCTTTTCCCGTTTTACCAGCTGAATCCACTGCTTTCGAAGGGTCCGATCTCTTGGAAAAGCATGGCCTTGAGGAATATTGCACCCGTACACGCAGCATCTGTTCGGCATCTTCGCCCAGAATAATATACACTGCTACAGTAGTTGTAGTAGTACTAGTAGTAGTAGTAGTACAGTAGACCGGAAGTCATTCTAATCCAAAAGTACAACGAGCGCCGCGACGCGACAACAATAGACACAGGGGCCGGCTGACACTACAGCCCCAAGGAGGTCACACTCCGGCCCTTGACAATAGACCCCGTGAAGAACATCACCGGGTCTCCGTCACTGTGTGAATGGACACCAGGAACTGCTAGGTTCCCATTTTCCACTTGAGACTGAAGTCTTACTACACAAACAACTGTCCAGAGAAATGACGTAACTTAAGGCACTAGTGGACATGATGCACCTACCTTGGTAGATACTTGAAGTCACGGCTGACTTCTCTGCATGAAATTCGGGCTGTTCTTCCCGCGGTAATAGTTGGTTGGTTATTTAGGGTTTAACATCCTCACTAAGTGATTTGGCAGACGATGGGGGATTCACCCCAAGTGAAATATCGTTTATATAGAACGTAGTAAGTAATAGTAGTTTTGGTTTGTGACCGGTGAGAGCGCGTGGCCGGCATAGATACTAACATCTACACCCGGACAGTTTGCGGCAATTGTTAGACACGACAACAATAGACACAGGGGCAGCAGGCCCCAAGCTACAAGCTTAGTCCTTCAACGAGGTCCTTCACTACAAGCCTAGTCCTTTAACGAGGTCCTTCACTACAAGCCTAGTCCTTCAACGAGGTGTGATAAGTGGCGGGAGTTCACACAGAGACGTGAACAACTATCAGCTACAGAGACGTGAAACACCGGCGGCGGCACGGGCGTTTATGGAGGCATCGTTCACACCATGACGCGGGTCTGGATCGCCGTGGCAGTTGAGAGTCAATCACAGCCCACATGTGGTGAAGCCTGAGGCTGCTAACGATTAACGTAGCCGGCAGACTACCAAAAAGCTTGGCGGCCGTGGTTATCGCATACTGACCACGATATCAACAAAGAATTGTGCGGCTGGGATGTCCTATCTCCTCACCCAGACAACAGCAGTATGGTAATATCATTTGGTACCCATACCTAAAAAGACAGTCAGCAGCGATTGAAAGGGTACAAAGAAGAGCGACG